>JAAALK010000080.1:55566545-55715206 GCA_019279435.1 Zizania palustris
CCTGCTTCTGTGTTGAGTTTCTGCTTGAGCTTGTTTGCATACCTCGCTAGTAGTAGTGCACCGATGCCTGTCTAGGCGGAGTGTGTTTTGTGCGAAGTGTGCTTTTCAGTGTGCGTTCGCTCTGTGTAACACGGAGGCTAGACCTCGCTGCTTACTAGCGAAGCCCTTATCGGAGCCCGTGTTTTGATCGTATCAAAGTCCCTAGCGAAGTCTGTTAGTGTGCGTTTAGACCATCGGTGTACGAAGCCCAGCACCTGTTGCTGTCGCTAAGTACTTGGTCGTAGTCCTCGGAGGGTAGTCCACTCTTGCGATGGGTGAAGTGCGAAGCCTGCTCGAAGCACCCTGTGTGCGGAGCCTGCACTGACTTAGCAGAGTTGGTTTTTCGGGTATAAGTGGAGCGAAGTCTTCTTGGCTTCGAACTTTTGCTCCTTGCGAAGCCTGTGTTCGGAGCCATCAAATACCTCCGAACCAGAACTTCGAAGGTTGTGTTCGAAGCCTGTTCCGCAGTAGACTGTATTAAAACGGAAGGCTATTTTTAGCCTGAAATTTTAAAAGCTCGCATTCACCCCCCCTCTGGTCGCCGTTTCCGGTCCAACAATTGGTATCACAGCAGGTTAAGATCACAAGTTGACCTTAACCGGTTTTGTGATCTGTTGGCGACATGGACAGAGCCAGTAAAATTCCTCTGTTCGATGGGACTGATTTTGCATATTGGAAGGTGCACATGGAGGCTTACTTGTTAAGCCAAGGAAATGCAATTTGGGAGATTGTGGACTCACAATACTCCATCCCTGATACTCGCACTTCTCAAATAGAGAAAGATCAGTATAATGCCAACTCCAAGGCTAGAAACATATTGTTCATTGGTTTGAGCAGAAGTGAGTTTGATAGGGTGCAACACCTTAGGACTGCTAGGGAAATTTGGACAACACTCACTATTTTTCATGAGGGCTCTACACAGATCAAGGCCAGGCGCCAAAGCACATACAATCAACAGTATCAGTTGTTTGTGCAGGCACCTGGTGAATCTATAGATGCCATGTTTTCTCGCTTTGATGCGATAGTGAGTAACTTGCGATCCAACGGGACGCTTGCTTACAATGATCACGATAGGGCTATCAAGCTTCTCTATGCTCTTGATCGTAGCATATGGGAAGTAAAGATATCCAGCATTGAGGAGTCTGCAGGTTATGACACATTGACCTGTCATGAGCTCTTCAGCAAGCTGAAGTCCACAGAGATTGCCAAGGCATCTCTTGCAGTGCACAGAAACTCTTTGCCACAGCCATTGGCATTGGTTTCTAGCACTAGCCGTGGCACCGCTGCAGAACCAAGCACATCTGGCACTTGTGTTCTTGCAGACGGTTTTGCTTTGTCCTCCCTGGTCTCCGTCACTAAGGAGCAGGTGGACACTCTGGATGATGATGAGCTTGCTCTCATTGCCAGAAGGTTCACCCGTTTTCATCATGAGAGACGGGATCAGAGGAGAAGTAGTTTTAGTGGTTGCTTTGAATGTGGCGACACTTCTCATATCAAGGCCAACTGCCCTAAGCTTAAGAAGAGAGATGAGAGTGAGCGCTCTAAATACCACAAAAAGGAGAGGAAGCCTTTTGTGAAGGGCAAGCGCGGCAAGGTTGGAAAATAACACTGTCATCGAGTCATGTGATGTGACTTTTGATGAATCAACCCCCTCTGTTAGTTCTGCTTTTGAACAGGCAAATGAACACGACATGGAACAGACCATCTTCGAAGAAGAAGATCCCGGAGATTTCGAGGATGAACCCCTACTACCCTCGACATCAACCCCCGAAGCTGACCCCGCTTCAACCACTTCGGCACAAGGTCCCGAAGCAACCACCTCGACATCGGTCATCTTGGACCACTCCAACGCACAAGTTGAGCGGGAGACTGCATCCCGCCGTGAGGCTCCACATCATGTTCAAAGGATGCACCCTCCCGAGCAGATCATTGGTGAGCTTGATCAAAGGGTAACACATTCACATGCTCATTTCACTAATTCTGCTTTTGTTGCTTCTTTCGAGCCCTTAGATGTTAGTCATGCACTTTCTGATTCTAGTTGGATCAATGCCATGCATGAAGAACTTGAAAATTTTGAGAGAAACCAAGTCTGGACTTTAGTTGATCCTCCACCAAATGTTCATTTCATTGGAACAAAATGGATTTTCAAAAATAAACAAGGGGAGGATGGGACTATAGTTAGAAACAAGGCTAGACTCGTAGCTCAGGGTTATTCTCAACTAGAAGGGATTGATTTTACTGAAACTTTTGCACCTGTTGCTCGCCTTGAGGCCATTAGGATGTTGCTTGCCTTTGCGACATCCCGGGGATTCAAACTCTATCAAATGGATGTCAAAAGTGCATTTCTTAATGGCTTCATAGGTGAAGATGTTTATGTAAAACAACCCCCTGGTTTTGAAAACCCCAAATACCCACATAAAGTCCTTAAACTTCATAAGGCTCTTTATGGACTCAAGCAGGCCCCTCGGGCTTGGTATGACAGACTTAAGTCTTTTCTGATTGAGCGGGGGTATTTGATGGGCTCTGTGGATAAAACCCTGTTCATTCTCAAGCATGGCAAAGATTTCCTCCTAGTTCAGATTTATGTGGATGATATCATCTTTGGTGGCTCTTCTCATGCTTTGGTTGCCGAGTTTGCAGATGCCATGAGCAGGGAGTTTGAAATGTCCATGATGGGTGAACTCACCTTTTTCCTTGGGTTGCAAATCAAGCAAAGCAAACAAGTTACCTTCGTCCACCAGACGAAGTACACCAAGGACCTGCTCAAGAAATTCGACATGGCCGATGCGAAGCCTCTCGCCACTCCAATGCCTACATCTGTAGCATTGGATCCTGACGAAGATGGAGAAGCCGTAGATCAGAAGGAGTTCCGAAGCATGATTGGCTCCCTCCTCTACTTGACTGCTACGAGGCCGGACATACACTTCGCAGTGTGTCTGTGCGCTCGTTTTCAGGCTTCACCACGAGCTTCGCACTGCCAAGCGGTAAAACGCATTCTAAGGTATCTCAAACATACCCTTGAATTTGGCATATGGTATTCAGCGTCTTCCTCTTTATGTCTTCGAGGTTATTCCGATGCGGATTTTGCTGGGTGTAGAATTGATAGGAAAAGTACCTCTGGTACTTGTCATTTTCTGGGTACTTCTCTGGTTTGCTGGTCTTCCGGCAAACAGTCTAGTGTTGCATAATCGACGGCTAAGGCCGAATATGTTGCTACAGCTAGCTGTTGCTCTCAGATTTTGTGGATGGTTTCCACTTTGCGGGATTTCGGGTTAGATTATAAGAGTGTTCCACTTTTCCGTGATAACACTAGTGCTATTTGTATTGCAAAGAACCCGGTTCAGCACTCCAGAACCAAACACATTGATGTGTGATATCATTTTCTCAGAGATCACAATGAGAAGGGTGATATTGAACTTCAATATGTTGATACCCAACACCAGCTAGCCGATATTTTCACAAAACCCCTCGATGCTTCTCGTTTTGCATACTTGCGTGGGGAACTTGGTATTTGTCACCCGTACGACATTTTGTGAGGGGGAGCTGTCTTTAATTGAATTGCATATGCTCATCATGTGTGAAATTGCATTTACATCTGTTGCACTTATATGCCCAATTCTAATTCATGAAATCATGACAGCTCAGCTCTTTTTAATTTATCTGAAACATTAATGTGCATGATGTTTTCTTTCCAGACTCAAATCATGCTCACTGCTCAATCTTGTATCTAGCGTGTATAGGCAGGACTGCTTTAGCTATCTTTGATCTGCTTGATAGCAAGACACCTTTTCTCTGGATGCTAATTCTTGCAACTTGAAAAATTGTTCTACATTTTCATGGATATTCATAAAATGCTAAACAAATTATTCATTTAAATCAAAATTCAAAAATCCATGATTTACATGCTTTGAGTTAAAAGATCCAGGTGGGTTTGTTTGTCGCACTACTCTATTCTAGACTGCTTACCATTGCACATTGGTCTGAACTGGAATAGTGTAGTGTCTGCCAAAATCATTGCCTTAAGCTTATGATGGCTTTCATGCCTAGGCTTGGCTTGATTGGAAAGTATAAGGTGGACAAACAAATAACCCCTGGCATTATGAAAAGAACAACAACATTCATTGATCATCAAGGTTGCTTTTAAATGCTCCACTTGAACTGGACTTGTCTGTCTAGAGTAGAAATTGACTAGCTTTGCGCAGTCCTTGCTTATACTTGTCTAATTACCTTGATTGAGTGGTGATGCTTTTATTTCAAATTGATAAAATCACATGCTATCATCATGTTTTTAGGAAATATTAAATTGAGCTGAGCACATGGTCATTGGTATTACTGTTGGCATATTTTTGCTTTATATGTCTTTGCAATTCTGCTCATTTCCAAGCAATGCATCTTTTACATGCTCCTTGATGCTTGCATTGCCAAAGGGGACCAATCTTATCAACTAGGGCCTTCAACCTGCAAAAGAGAATCACTTGCGGCCGCAAGTAGAAGGCAAGATCAGTTCCGGGGTTATGATTCGCAAACCTGGGAAGGAAATCATTCCGTCACCGAGACCCGGAGAAGTGGTCGTCTTTGAGAAACCAAGGGTTTGTTTCGGAGTCTGTGATGAGTGATTGACTGTGTTTAACCTCTGGTTCGAAGGGGTACCTCCGAAGGGGTTCGGAGGTTGGACCTCCGAAGTTGTTCGGAGGCTGTTTCACCGAAGGGTTCGGTGGCTTTGGTTGCTGTAGCTGTTGCAGCGGAGTGTGCCTGTCGGAGGGGTCCGACAGTACACGATGATTGGGTTTGTACCGAAGGTCTCGGTACTTTGGGCGGTACACCGGAGTGTGTCCCGAAGGTTGCTAACCCGGAGAGGTCTCCGGAGTACTGGATACACTTGTCTGCTTGTTTGTGGTGCGCAGGGGACTTCGGAGGCGATGGACGGTTCGTAGCAGGTGAACCTGGGTCAAGCGGGAGGCTTGATGCTAGTGGAGCGGGGAGCTCCATCACGAAGGCTGCGAAGGGGTCGTGGTCGGTCCTTGGGTCGAGGTGCGCCAGGAGAAGGCAGTAAGTGCGGAGCGTGGCTCCGGGTGAAGGTACTCCGAGACGAAGTCCTCGGAGGCGAGGCACTTCGAAGGGTACTCCGGAAGGAGTAACTTCGGAGTATGGTGGATCAAGTCCTCAGGAGAGGCAAGGGTTCGAAGTGTGCTCTGGAGGGAGACACTCGAAGGTACCCGACGAAGGTCTCAGAAGTCAAGGTGCATCGAAGGAATGGTCCGGGTGAGGCTCGTCGAGGAGTGTGCTCGGGGAGAGACACTGCGACGAAGGGCTCATGGAATGCTTCATGCGGAGGCCTTGGACGAAGGAGGGACTTCGAAGGGTGGTACTCCGAAGGTGGGGCTTCGGAGTGACACAGGCTTCGCAGCGAGGCTAGCTCCAGAGTGAGGTTGACTTGTGGTACTTCGGCCATGCATGGCTTTGGTACACGGACTGACGGAGTTCGAGCTGGGAGAAGCTGCGAAGCCGTGGTGGTCCTCTCCGAAGGTGGTGGTGCGAAGGCCCAAGGGCTTTGACGGCTTCGGCTCAAAACCGTCACTGTATCGGAGGCTAACTTCAGTGAAGCGAAGGCCGTCAGGCTCAAGGCTTCTCACCGAAGCTACCGCACCCCTCGCGTGCGAAGGGGGGCTTCAGAAAAGTCAAGACTGTAAAGGCTGACATTGTCTGCTTTGCAAAAAGCTGACGCTATCCCCTCTGCAAAGCTGACAGAGAAGCCTCCAGAATAAAGTTGACTACCTTTTGTACCCCTCTATTTTGTAGAGACAAAACCAATGTAAACCCTAGGGGTAAAGTAGTCAATTCACTTGGGTGAATAGTGGCTATAAATATGGGGGCTGGGTAGGTAACATTTAACACTTTGAGCATTTACTGTTGAGCTCCTGTACTAGCCACCACTCTTTGTATTCATCAAGTGAGTTCTTTTATTGTGTTCCTTGTTCAAGCAGTGAAGCCCTGCTTCTGTGTTGAGTTTCTGCTTGAGCTTGTTTGCATACCTCGCTAGTAGTAGTGCACCGATGCCTGTCTAGGGGGAGTGTGTTTTGTGCGAAGTGTGCTTTTCAGTGTGCGTTTGCTCTGTGTAACAGGAGGCTAGACCTCGCTCCTTACTAGCGAAGCCCTGATCGGAGCCCGTGTTTTGATCGTGTCAAAGTCCCTAGCGAAGTTTGTTAGTGTGCGTTTAGACCATCGGTGTACGAAGCCCAGCACCTGTTGCTGTCGCTAAGTACTTGGTCGTAGTCCTCGGAGGGTAGTCCACTCTTGCGAAGGGTGAAGTGTGAAGCCTGCTCGAAGCACCCTGTGTGCGGAGCCTGCACTGACTTAGCAGAGTTGGTTTTTCGGGTATAAGTGGAGCGAAGTCTTCTTGGCTTCGAACTTTTGCTCCTTGCGAAGCCTGTGTTCGGAGCCATCAAATACCTCCGAACCAGAACTTCGAAGGTTGTGTTCGAAGCCTGTTCCGCAGTAGACTGTATTAAAACAGAAGGCTATTTTTAGCCTGAAATTTTAAAAGCTCCCATTCACCCCCCTCTGGTCGCCATTTCCGGTCCAACAGTCTTCGAAGCCTTCTTCGAAGCTGGTTTGGGGCTTCCGGCGGTAGACTTCTTGGCTGAGGTATTAGACTTGTTCCACGTCACCCTCCCCCAACTCTCTCCGAATGCGGTAGCGCGTCTTGCCATCTTCGAATGGGCGTTGCGAGCCGAAGGTTGTGAAGGAAGGGCGGAAATCTTCGCAGCACTGCATAGAGCTTCGTGCCAACCGAAGACCTTCGTAGGCCCCGGAGGTGAGAAGATGGTAGTGGCCTTCGGAAGCATCAACTTCATACTCCGGGACGAGTATGCTCTCCGGTTTCCTGCTTAGGCCATCAATGCCAGATGGTACACCGACTGGATCTTGAAGTTGTTTTACGCCGAAGTTGGGGCGAGCAGCCGTCTAGCCGGACCTTTGCAAGACATCAACTTCCGAAAGGAAGCCCTTGTGCATCCAGATCCGGGTCAGCTCGAAGCTCACCTCAGCTTGCTTCAAAAAATCAGTCACCGCCTAAGTATGCGGGATTTAGCCGAAGAATTCCTTGGGCTTCAAATTCCTCCCCTGATGGCCAACTGGCCGATCTCTTTCGAAGAAGATTCGGACGGCGGTCTTCGGAAAATTTCTTCAACTTCGAGCCCTACAGGTAACTTCGAAAGCAACATATACTATGTATATTATTCGAAGAGTTAATGAACTTAACTCATTTTTCAGCTTCTTCAGCGCCTATAACTTCGGAGCAAATCGTACGAGCTTCGGAGAAGATTTTGGGCGTCCCAACTCCGACCGAAAAAGAATGGAGAATCAAATTGGTTGGTACTTGGGAGCGATCCAACCGAGTATGGGTGCTACTCGAAGTGGTTCCGCCTCCTTTGGTGGATTGGGTGCCTTCAGAGAAAGGTCCCAAGAAGAGAAAAGTCGAAGTTGGAACTTCGAGCTCTGCCAAGACTCCGGTCAAGAAGGTGGCTCGAAAGCCAAAAATTCCTGCGCCTTTGAGCCCAAGAGCTCTGCCAAGACTCCGGTCAAGAAGGAGTCTCAAGTCAACCTCGAACAAGTGAGGACTCCGGTTGCTCAAGAAGATTTACCTCAAGATGGAGTCCCTCGAGACGGAGCCCCTGTGGATGAAAGTGGAGTCGAAGTTACTACAGCTTCGATTCTGGGTGAAGTAACAACGGCTGTTCAAGAAGATGCTCCAACAGTCGAAGATTTGACTGTTGAATCTGACGAAGACTTTGGAGTAGCCTTCGACCCGCCAAGCAGCCCAATGCTCACCCGTCGCCAGAATGTCGAAGGTAAACTTCGCATAATCCTTTTGGTCTTTTTCCCTGTGAAATTATACAATGCATAATACCTTTGTTTTTACAGGATCCACTTCCGTGGAAGAGGTCCATCCTGAAGATATAATTCCTGGACCTTCGACAGCTTCGGAGCCAATTCTAGGAACCACTCAAATGGGGCCTGGAAAAGGCAAAGGGAAGATGGACCCCCTCCCTGCTCCGAGCTCAGGATCAACTCCCTCTGAGTCAACAGACGAGAGTTAATCTACTAAGGGGGGCCAGTCTACCAGAGCTCCAAAAACCATGGCTCAGCACTCCGAGCCTTCGCCAAGCGAAGATGACCAGCAAGCCTTGAGCATGCTCCCCCTTCTAGCTCCTTTCTTGGAGCGAAGAACAGGGCTTCGGGCTTTGCTCGAGCCTTTGGATCGAGCTAGTCGCGAAGTTGGGGAGACGGACTTGGTGGCTATCTTGAGCGAGGCGGAGAGTTCAGAGCTTAACGCTGCCATGGAACACGCAGCATACCAGGTACGAAGTATCTGCAAAACAACATCAAATTTATATACAAAAAACTTCTAACCTTGGTTTTTTCTTTTCGCAGCAAACAGTCTTGGCCCGAGCTGTGAACATATCAAATGAACGTGGAAGCGTTCGCCTTCGAGAAGAAAATGCCACTTTTCAACGAAATCTTACTATCTCCGAAGGTCGAGTGGCCCACTTGGATAACATGGTTTTAACGGGGCGCAGGGCCAGACAAGGCTTGGAAGCTGTGAATAAAGATCTCGAAGCGGAAAAAATTGTGCTTCGATCGGAAATTGAAAAAATGCGGGCGGAGCACGCTACTGCGGGGGCTGAGCTTGTTAGACTCCAAGAAGAAGCTAGCCAGCTACTGAATCAGAAGAATTCTTTAGCTACGGAGGCGGCTAGGCTCTCTGGAGTAGTAAGAGAACTAACTTCGGCGAAGGATGCCTTAAATGAAGATAAGCTGAAGTCGGAGAAGGTAGTTGCGGAGGTCATGGACCAATTGCTAGGCGTTCTGGAGTACTTCGGTACTACTGGGACGCTTCCTTCGGATGAAAACATTTCCCTGCTGCGCCAGTTGAAGAGGATCCAAGGAGCAGCGAAGCATATGAAGACAGCAGGCATTCGGTACGGAGAAATCTCCGGACAAGTGGCTGCTATCGGCATACTCCGTTACTACGAAGATCTGGGCCGATCGATAACTCCGAGCGCAGGAGAGGGTCCCATTACCTTCGATGATGACCAGCTTCTTACTCCTTCCGAAGGTGTGGCCGCTGTTTGGCAAGCCTTCCAAACTTCATGGAGAGCCGAAGGTCGCTCTGCGATCAAGGCCTGGATTGATGAAGGACAACGCTAGAAGCAAGCTCGGTCCCAAGCTTCGAGCAGTCAGCCCCCTCCAAACCCGCAGGTTTAGAATTACCTCAGGATCTTCAACTATGTAAAGTACTACGCTTTTGTACATTTATGAATGAAGATTTGTTTATCATGTTTTTAGGCTTTGCCTCATATGGTAGATGTCGAAGTGTTAGATGTTAACGACGAACTTCGCTTATTATGGGCTACCTTCGATATCTTAAAACTTCACAAGCGTCCTTGATTTTTAGTTTCTCGGGATAGCTCCGGAGCGATTACGTCCGAAATAAGCAAAGATATATTATCTTGTATTAAAGAGGAAGAGAAAGAAGTTAACTTGGAAACTTCATCTTCCAAAGACATTATTTGGTCCGAAGACGAAGATGAAACTCAAAGTAAAAAGCCTGAAGAACTTGGAAGCTGGGAAAGGAGCCCCGAACGACTTCGAACTTGGGCCGAGCTTCAACAAGAACAAAAAGAATTTAGAGCTTCGAAGGGAGGGAAGAGAGTTAAACGTAAAGTTATTAGAACTCCCGGCTCTGGAACTAGTCGTTCCAACCCTAGCTCTAGAGACCGAAGGGGTCTTCGATTCCTTCTTGGTATAGATACCAATTTTTCATGATGTAATCATATTGTTTGAATAATAATCATCGATTTAAAATTGTCTCCCTATTTACTAGCCCCTCTTTGAGCGTAAGCAACTTCGAACTGTATTCAAAGATGGTTAGGCGCAAAGAAAAAACTTAGGAGCACAATTTTGGGGGTTCGGAGCCCCTCAGCAATTTAAAAATCGATTAAAATCTTATAAAATGTCTTCGACTATTTGTAGTCTAAAGACTGGTAACTTAGTACCTTATGTTTTTGAAAGAAATCTCTTGGGATAACTTTCCGGACACTTTAGTGTCTTAGATTATTTGTCGCTTTGGACTTTCTTAACAGACATTCGGAGATCATGGCTCAAACTCTGTTTTGTATTGGCCTCCTTCGGCTCTTTTTTGCGAATTCTATCAAACCAGTGGTTTGGAGTTCGCAGTGGTCTCTTTGGACTCTTTTTACGGATACCTACAAGACGGTGGCTTGGGCTCTGCATCATTTGGTCTCCATGGACTCTTTTTATGGATGTCTTCCAGCCGGTGGCTTGGACTCCGCATTCTGTGGTCTCGGACTCTTTTACGGATGTCTTCAAGCCGGTGGCTTGGACTCCAGATTATGTCACCCCACCACCTCAGAAAATATGATTCAAATTAATGACACTTCCCTCTCGGTCAACTCCGCTATTCCAGTGCGTCCACTCAGAAGTGGGAAGTTTATGAGGGGTAGGCATTATCTGAACCATATGCTTTATTAATTCGGAAAGTGCTTACAAATGATTACAAGGAGCCCTGATGCGAAGTATCGCTTTAGGTGCTCCGTATGCCATGTATGTGCTAACTCTTCACCTTCCAAATTAGCTAATTTAAAAGAACCAGGACGCCCAGAGCGAACAATTAAGTATGGACCTTCCCATTTATTTCCTAATTTTCCTGGTGTTATGATACTTCGCAAAATGAGATGACCCGGCCTAACTTCATTAACCTTAACCTTCGGGTCAAACCAAGCCTTCGTCTACTGCTGATACTTTGATAAATTTGCCACAGCTCGAAGTATTGTCTCCTCTGTTAAATCCAGCGAAGCTTGTCTTTCTCCTTCTACTTCCGGTTCGGTGCTGCGAAGTGATCCTCCTTTGAGCTCTGTTGGTGTCATAGCTTCATCTCCGAATAATAGTCTGAATGGAGTGAAACCCATGGACCTCGTTTGAGTGGTCCGAATGGACCACAAAATCTTCGGAAGTTCTTCGGTCCAGAGTCCTTTTGCCAATCCTACTATCCTTCGATTTAGCCCCGACAAAATATTACCATTGGCTCTTTCTACAGCTCTGTTAGACTGAGGGTGTTGCACTGCAGCAAAGCATAGCTGGATGCCTAGATCTTCGCAAAATTTCTTGAAGGGTTCTGCATCGAATTGTGTTCCATTGTCAACTGTGAGTTGTCTAGGCACTCCGAACCGGCAAATGATATTCTTTCAGAAAAATTTCTGTACATTGTTTGAAGTGATAGCTGTTAGGGGCTCTGCTTCGACCCACTTTGAAAAGTATTCAATTGCTACCATTGCGAACTTCAAATTTCCTTTTGCTGTTGGGAAGGGACCAATAAGATCCATGCCCCATCTGGCCATGGGCCATACCGGAGCTATGACTTGAAGGGCTGTTGGTGGGCGATGACTCCTTCGTCCCATCCACTGACATCCTTGACAAGTGCGGACCAAGCTCTCCGCATCAGCTACTATTGTAGGCCAATAAAGCCCCTAGCGAAGTGTTTTTCCTGCCAAAGCTCGAGGGGCCAGATGGCTACCGCAAAGTCCTTCGTGGATTTCCCGAAGAATTTCTTGACCTTCAGCTTGAGATATACATCGGAGTAGAGGGGAACATACTCCGGCCTTGTATAAAATACCGTTGATTATTTGATAATTCCGAGTTCTAAGCTTTAACCTCAAAAATTGGGCTCTTCGGACATATTTGCCTCTCCATGCAATACTTTCATGATTGAACTTCGCCAATCTGTACTTGGAATGCAAAGGACTTATGCAGCGGGAATTTGTGGTACCGAAGGTGTACTGAGTTCTTCATAAAAAGCTTCTTCGGGTATGTTCATAGCTCCGGCTACAGCTTTCACTAAGATGCCCGCTTGCATATTTTCTGCTCTAGGTATACTTCGAATGGAAATCTCTTTAAATGCTGCTTCGATCTTTCGGATTTCTTCTAAGTACTTTGCAAGCTGCGGATGTCGGACTTGGAAACTCTTGTCCACGTGCCCTGCTACAATTTGAGAATCTGTTTTAATAACAACTCTTGTATCCCCTAGAGCATGTGCCTTGCGAAGTCCCAATAGAATTCCTTCGTACTCCGCTATATTATTGGTAGACTTAAAGTTGAGTCTTGAGGAGTACAAAGCCTTTTGCCCTGAAGGCGAAATTATCATAGCTCTGACACCTGCTCCAGATGCTTGAAAAGCTCCATCAGAGTAAATAGTCCAAATTTCTTCGCTTGGCTTCTCCGGAGCCCATGCTGCAGGGGGAGTCAACTCTGCCACGAAGTCAGCCAATACTTGCGACTTAATTGCTGTTCTTGCCAGGAAAGATATGTCGAAGGGTGCTAACTCAACAGCCCACTTTCCAATTCTTCCAGTGGAATCCTTACTTCGGAGCATATCTCCCAAAGGATACGAAGTTGGTACCACAACATTATGTGCCAAAAAATAATGCCTTAGCTTCCTCGAAGCCATTATCAGAGCATAAACAGAATTCTCAAGCTCGGAATATCTTGTTTTTGCTCCGGACAATGCTTCGGACACAAAGTAAACTGGATTTTGTACCAACTTCCCGTTGAAATCAATCTCTCTGACAGGAACTACACTAACAGCAGAGCCAGTAGCTGCAAGATAAAGAAGTAGGGTTTCGTCCGCAACAGGCACCGTGAGTGTAGCAAGATTACTGAGATAATTTTTAATATTTTCGAAGCTCTTTTGACACTCAGGTGTCCATGCAAAATCTTCGGACCCTTTCAATGCTTTGAAAATAGGCAAACTTCTCTCCGCAGACCTTGCTAGAAATTTGCTAAGTGCTGCTAGACGACCGATCAGCTTTTGCACTTGCTTTAAATTCTCTGGGGGAGCCATCTTCTGCAACGCAGTTATTTGAGTGGGGCTAGCTTCGATCCCTCTGCTTGAAACTAGGTACCCTAACAATTTTCCAGTCTGCGCCCCAAAGATACATTTTTTGGGGTTGAGACGGATCCCACATGCCCGAAGGCTATTGAATGTTTCTGCTAAGTCTAGGCTATGCTGGTGCTTTAAGGCACTCTTGATTACAATATCATCCATATAGACCTCTACATTACGACCTAATTGATGACCTAGAGCCTTAGCAATTAACCTCGAAAATGTAGCCCCGACATTTCTTAAGCCAAATGGCATTCTTACATAACAAAAGACTCCTGAAGGAGTTACAAAGCTTGTCTTGATTTCATCTTCGCGCTTCAACCAAATTTGATTATAACCGGAATACGCGTCGAGGAAACTTAATAACTCCGAACCAGTAGTGGAGTCGACCAACTGATCAATTCGGGGCATGGGGTAGGGGTCGTGGGGGCATGCTTTATTCAGAGATGTAAAATCAATACACATGCACCACTTCCCTGAAGATTTCTTCTTAACGAAGACTGGGTTGGCTAACCACTCCATATGAGCCACTTCCCTGATAATCCCAGCCTTCAGCAACTTTTCTACTTCGTCTTTAGCAAGGACGGCTCTCTCTACAGACATCTTTCGGAGTCCTTGCCTAACCAGCCGAGCCTTCGGGTTTACAAGTAGACTGTGTTCAATAATGTCCCGACTGACTCTGGTGATGTCTTCATCAGACCAAGCAAAGACATCCAAATTTTCCTCAACTACCTTTTCTAAGGAGGCAGCAACTTCTGGAGGCAAGTCTTTACCAAATTGAAATGAATATTCCTTGCCATCTTTGACAATAACCTTCATTGCAATCTCTCCTTTGGGACTTGGTCTTTGGAAGGATCTTTTCGAGGATTCGCTAGAAGCAGGAAAATTCTTCAGATCATCCTGCATAGTGTTCACTTGTCTCGGGTCAAGAGGAGGGCCATGACCATATTCCGCTCTTCGTGCGATGGCCTGATCTCTGAAAACGGTGAGCACTCCTGCTTGTGTGGGCATCTTCATACATAAGTAATTATGATGCGCCACAACTCCGAATTGGTTTAACAAGCCTCTTCAGAATATGACATTGTATGCGTATGGAGCATCTACAACATCGAAGATCACTTCCTCCATCCTGGCTAGTAGCCCTTCTCCGAAAGTAACTTCCAGGCCAATCTGGCCGAGGGCATCAAGTGGGGGTCCTGCAAATCCTTGCAAAGGACGGGCTGCTGGGAGAAGATGCTTTCTGGAGATGCAAAGTTGGTCAAAAGCTTGGACAAAAATAATATCCGCTGAACTCCCTCCGTCAATTAGCACTCTCCGAACCTCCGTTCCTGCTATGTCAGCAGTAATAACAAGCGGGTCTGCATGTGGAAATTTAACACCAGCTGCATCATCTGCAGAAAAGGATATTGGCACATGAGACCATTCGGGCATAGCAGCTGCAGACGAAGAAGTTCCAATATGGCCCACTTCTCTGACATATTCTCTTCTTTGCCTCTTGGACATACTTCCGAGAATCCCTCCTCTGGAGATGGGGAGAACTACTCTCTTTCCTTGATCATGCCCCTCTTCGAAGTTCTCTATCCGCGCCACAGACTGGACCGGCTCTGGACGCACTTCAGCTGGAACTCGGTCAGTAGTGCCTCGACCCGAAGTTCTTTCCAGATACTCTCCTCTCAGAGCAAGTATAGCCTTGAAAGTATCAGTTGCATGGCTCCGGTTTTCACCATGGATACAGCAGAACAAGGTCTGGCCTTTGCCAGCTGGTTTCCCTGGCGGCCTCCAGCCACTGGTTTTGCTTCCTGATGGTCGCGGAGCTCTTTGAGCAAACTTCTGCGGGGGTGCAATGTTTAGAATTTCTGAACGAGGATGCTTTTGCCCCCTAGGCCTATCATGCTGAACTTTGAAGCTAGGCCCTTGTGGTTGTGCTGAAGTTTTCACTTCCAATTTCACTTCTTGCAGTATAGACGGGGTTGCAGCAGTTCTTCGAAGCCATCCTTCTTCTAACCTTGCATACTCTTCGAAATATGACATCAACTGAGAAACAGAAGATATGCTTTTTCGGTGAAGTTTATCAAGGAGGCTTGGATGAATGACTCCTTCTCGAGCTGCGTCAACTACTGAAGACGTAGTTAACCCTCGAATCTGCGACTTCGTATGAGCGAAGCGCTTGAAGTATTGTCTCAATGTCTCTCCAGGGAGCTGCTTCACCTGGAAAAGACTTCCTGTTGACATTGGGGGCACAAAGGTGCCTTGGAAATTGCTTACGAACTTCTTCTTCAGCTACCCCCATGAATTAATTGATCCTGGCTTCAAAGACCAGAACCACCGCAATGCCACTCCTTGCAGAGCTAGGGGAAAGCATTTTGCCATAGTGTCCCGCACTCCCCCACTGGCTTCAATTGCTAGAGCATAAGAACGAACAAATTCTCCAGGATCTTCATCTCCGGCATACTTGCAAAGCTTCGAAGTTTTGAACTTGGGGTCGAAGCGTACTTTCTGCAACTCGGGATGCAGCGGAGATTCGGTATCGAAGGAAGCATTCTCTGGGGCTTCGGGATAAATAACCTCGTCATCTTCGTGCACTTCGGGAATGGTTGGGGTGGCTTGAGAACAAAGCCTATTCGCGGCTTCTTGCCGCCACCTGGCAACTTCGGCTTGGAGACTGGCCATTTGAGCGGCCATATCACCAAGACTGTCTTCATCTCCTCCGGAAGGATCTTCCGGGTCTTGAGAACTGTAGGGATCAGTTCGAAGTGGAACTTGAGGTGGAAGAGGGACTCCGGCTGGCCGAAGTATAGATGGAGTTGGCGGAGGAACTCCGTGTGCTCGTGGAATGGGAATCCCTTCCAGAGTTTGAGGTGGAGGAAACGTCGAAGGTCCTCCGACCTCAACTGTATCTGAAGATCTTACTTCGGAGGTCCGAGGGGACCTCTGAACAGGATTACTGGCTGCACTCTGCTTAGGAGGCATGGTGTGAGAAGTTGGTAGAGAACGAAGTTTCTTGGACTAGGTTCCCCACGGACGGCGCCAACTGTTGGCGTAAAAGATTACGTTAACAGGTTTCTGAAGATTAGAAACTAACAAACGAAGTGTTTGTGAAGGAAACTATTCCAAGCCTCCGAAAGGATAATAACTTAGAATAGTTCGAAAGTGTGTATTGAATAACTTGTATTCGGTCCTTATTACAGGGTAAAACGGGGGGTATTTATAGGCCTAAACATTAAGGAAAAGACCTTTTTACCCCTCTAATACAACCGACATAGTGGAAACTATTCGGTACCCTTAATAGGGCTAAAATGGTAAAAGACTAATCTAATGAGAAAAAAGATAAGTCTTCCATCTTAGCTGGCAAAGAAGCTCCCGGAAGAGTCCAGGTTCGAAGATATACTCCGAACTAGAGTTCGTCATCATACTTCGAACTTGATTCAATGTATCTCCGAAGTTATATGCTAGAAGTCTTTGGCTTATTCTCCAGTCTTTATCTTGTCACTGCAATAACCCTAAAGATGGAATATTTTCCCCCAACAACGATGAAGATCCTAAGGATGTACCACTACCTCCCTCTATGGCGACTCCAGAAGCTTCGACCACGTCGACAAGATGACCTAAAGATTCTACTTCTGAGAGTGTGGAGCAAACTTTGGCAAGAGTTGAGGGGGAGATTCTATCGCAGAGAGAAGCACCTATTCGTATTCAAAGAATACATCCCTAGAGCAGATCATCGGCGAGCTAAATGAACGAGTAACCCGATCTCTCGCTCATTTTGTTGATTCTTCTTTTGTTGCAAATTTTGAACCATTAGATGTTAGTCATGCTTTGTCTGATGCGAGTTGGATTAACGCCATGCATGAGGAACTTGAAAATTTTGATAGAAATCAGGTTTGGATTCTCGTTGATCCACCCCCTAACATTCACATAATTGGTACAAAATGGATTTTCAAAAACAAATAGGGGGAGGATGGGGCGATAGTGAGAAACAAAGCTAGGCTAGTGGCTCAAGGGTATTCTCAAGTTGAGGGGGTTGATTTTGGAGAAACTTTTGCACCGGTAGCTCGACTTGAGGCCATTAGGATCTTACTTACTTTTGCTTCTTCACGTGGCTTTAAACTTTTTCAAATGAATGTAAAAAGCGTGTTTTTGAATGGTTTCATAGGAGAGGACGTGTTTGTCAAGCAGCCTCTTGGCTTTGAGGATCCCAAGTAACCCCATAGAGTCTTTGAACTTCACAAAGCATTATATGGGCTCAAGCAAGGACCGAGGGCCTGATACGACTGCCTAAGGACGTTCTTGATTGAGCACGGGTAAAAAATAGGGTCTATTGACAAAACTTTGTTCACTCTCATGCATGGCAAAGACTTCCTACTCGTTCAGATATATGTCAATGATATAATATTTGGTGGTTCATCTCATACACTTGTTGCCGAGTGTTGTAGCAATTGCGTTAGCTATAGCACAGGTTTTGTATGTGTGTATAGGATGTGTAGAATGAACCTCGATGGGTTCTCTCAGAGGGAGAAAGGGTTTATACTGGTTCGGGCCTCCCCTAGGGGATAATAGCCCTACGTCTAGTTTGTGGTGGTTTTGGCATGGTATGCCTTGGTGTGGAGAAAAGAACTCCAGGGTCTCATGGCCTCCTCGAGCGTGTCCCCTGTTACAAGGGCTTGGCCCTGCTTTTATAGGCACGCAGGCCAGAGGAAATGACTGGGATGCCCCCTATGAGCCCTAGGCTCATAGGGGCAAAGTGGGGAAAAGGAGCTAGCTACGGTACAAAAGTGCTTTACAGCTTTACAGATGTGTCAGGCAACGTCACATCTTGACCAGCTAGACGACAATCTATGGGCAGAGGGGTCCCTGGTACGACTTCTATACTGCAGCGGGGCGTAAATATCTTCTAGGTTCGGAGTAGGGCTGGAGCTCCGAATCCGGGGCTCCGAACCAGGTCTCCGAACTGGGGCCTCTGAACTGGGGCCTCCGAACTGGGGCCTCTGAACCGGGGCCTCCAAACCGGGGCCTCCGAACTGGAGAGGGTCCGGAGACTAGCTCTAAGGAGCTCCGAAGGGAGCTCGAAGGCTAACCCCGAACAGGGCTCGAAGGCTAACTCCGAAGAAGGCCCGGAGGCTGGCTTCGAAGTTAGCCTGAGACTTAGCCTCGGGCGGTCTTCAAGGAATCTTGAGGGCATCGCTTAGGAGGGCTCCGAAGGACCTCGCTCTAGAGGACTTCGACGGAGCTTGGGGGCTTCGCCCCGGCAGGCTCCGAAGAGCACCTTGGAGCCTGGAAACAGCTTCTTTGGGGAGATACAGGCTTCGACAGTGTTTGGCTCCGGGTCGAATGCTGTCGGAGGCTGATGTCATTTGGCCCCTGTTCAGGGGAAATATATTCCCCCAACAGTAGCCCCTCGCGTGCAGGCCTTCGGGATGAAGGGGTGCGTGCGCCCTTGGGACAAATGACCTGAAAATTACAACTTTGGAGAAAACAAGCCTTCGGAGCTTGGACCGAAGGTGACTTCGAAATCTGCAGGTAATAAATGCCTGCGCCAGCTATCAGATTGACCTCGGGGAGCCCAAACGGCTCCGCAACGGTTAGAAAAATTACCGTTACCCTACGTTGGGTCATTTCGCCCTCGCTGAAGGCCCACCCAGCAATGGGTTCGGCCCACGACCGTCGGAATTCTTTCCGCCTATAAATAGGGATTTACCGCGTGCGGCTTCGGCACGCTCTCATTTGCTTCCTTCTCATTGCCTTACAACCTTCGCTCTCCTCTCCTCCTTGGCTTCGCGCGGAGTGCCCTTCACTAGCTTTTAGCCCCTCGCACCGAAGCCCCACCAAAATGCCGAAGAAGGCGGCAGCGAAGCCTTTGGTCTTGGGCTAGAGCTCGGGCTCCGCCCAAATGCAGGCAGCGGCGGCTGCGGCAGCGAAGCCTGCACCTAGGCGTCTGGGGACGAGGGATCTTCGGACGCCCTCTGACAAGTTTGAGCAGACGCTAGAGATGAGGGCCTCGATTTCTACGGAGGAGTCCGTCCAGAGAGCCTGCGAAGGGAGGATCGCAACGAAGATCCAACTTAGGGTTCCGGAGAAGTCAGAGGCCATGCCAAAGCCCCGGGCTGACGAAGTGGTTGTGTTCGAGGCATTCTTCGAAGCCGGCCTCGGGCTGCCAGCAGTCGGGATATTGAGCGAAGTCTTGAGGGCTTACAACCTCGAGCTTCCTCAACTCTCGCCCAATGCTGTGGCGAGGCTCGCTATCTTTGAATGGGCCATGAGGGCCGAAGGCTGCGAGGGCCGCCTGGACGTCTTCGTCACCCTCCACGACGCCAACTGCCAGCCGAAGCTGAGGGAGGGGACAGACTGGGTCAAGAGGGCACTGGCCTTCGGCAGCGGCAACTTCCAGCTCCGGAGGGAGTTCCAGGATGCCTTCCTGGCGAGGGATGTGAACAACAAGTGGTACTCGAAGTGGGACCAGGAATGGTTCTGAGAAACCAAGGGTGGTTTCGGTGTTGTGATGAGTGATTGACAGGCTTTTACCCTCTGTTCGAAGGGTACCTCCGAAGGGGCTTCGGGGGTGTTTGCTTGCTGCAGCTGTGCAGCGGAGTGTGCTTGTCGGAGGGGTCCGACAGTATGCGATGACTGGATTCGTACCGATGGCTTCGGTACTTTGGGCGGTACACCGGAGTGTGTGCCGGAGGTTGCTAACCCGGAGAGGTCTCCGGAGTACTGGATACACTTGTTTGTTTTTTGGTGGTGCGCAGGGACTTCGGAGGCGACGGACAGGGTTCGAGCCAGGTGAACCTGGGTCAAGCGGGTGGCTTGATGCCAGGGGAGCGGGGAGCTCCGTCACGGTGGCTGCGAAGGTGGTCCGGGTCGGTCCTCGGGTCGAGGCGTGCCAGGTGAAGGCAGAGAGTGCGGAGCGTGGCTCCGGCTGAAGGTACTCCGAGTCAAAGTCCTCGGAGGTGAGGCACTTCGAAGGTACTCCGAATGGAGTGACTTCGGAGTTGGTGGAACAAGTCCTCTGCGGAGGCATGGAATTCAAAGTGTGCTCCGGAGGGAGACGTTCGAAGGTTGCTTGACGAAGGTCTCAGAAGTCGAGGTGCTTTGAAGGCATGGTCCGGGTGAGGCTCGTCGAGGAGTGTGCTCGGAGTGAGACACTGCGACGGAGTGCTCGTGGAATGCTTCATGCGGAGGCCTTGGACGAAGGAGGGACTTCGAAGGGTGGTACTCCGAAGGTAGGGTTTCGGAGTGAGGATGACTTGTGGTGCTTCGGCCATGCATGGCTTCGGTACACGGACGGACGGTGTTCGAGCTCGGAGTAGCTGCGAAGCCATGGTGATCCACTCCGGAGGTGGTGGTGCGAAGGCCCAAGGGCTTTGACGGCTTCGGCTTAAAACCGTCACTGTATCGAAAGACTTCTTCGGTGGAGCGAAGGCCAACAGGCTGCAGGCTTCTCGCCGAAGCTTCCGCACCCCTCGCGTGCGAAGGGAGGTTCCAGAAGTCAACACTGTAAAGGCTGACATTGTCTGTTCTGAAAAAGGCTGACACTGTCCCCTCTGCAGCTGACAGAGAAGCCTCCAAAATAAAGGTGGACTACCTTTTGTACCCCTTAGTTCTGTAGAGACAAAATGGATGTAAACCCTAGGGGTAAAGTAGTCACTTCCTTAGGATGAAGCCGTGGGCTATAAATATGGGGGCTCGGTAGGTAACATTTAACACTTTGAGCATTTACTGTTGAGCTCCTGTAGACAGACCTCGCTGTATTCATTCTGAGTTCAATTTATTTCAGTGTTCCTTGTTCAAGCGGCGAAGCCCTGTTTTCCTGTGCTTTTGCTTGAGCTCGCGTAGCATACCTCGCTAGTTTTAGTTCACCGAAGCCTGTCTTGGCGAAGGGTGTTTTTCTCGCGAAGTGTGCTTTTCAGTGTGCTGTCGCTCTGTGTAACACGAGGCAAGACCTCGCGGCTTACTAGCGAAGCCCTGTTCGTTTCCCGTAGTGCTTCTTGTGTCGAAGCCCTTGGCGTAGTCCATTTGCGTGTGCGTGTAGACCTTCGTGTACGAAGCCCAGCACTAGTTGCTGTCGCCAAGTGCTTGGTCGAAGTCCTCAGAGGGCTGTCCACTCTTGCGAAGGGTGAAGTGCGAAGTGTGCTCAAAGCACCCTGTGTGCGGAGCCTGCACTGACTTAGCAGAGTTGTTTTTCGAGGGTTGTAAGTGGAGCGAAGTCTTCTTGACTTCGAACTCTTGCCACTCCGAAGCCTGTGTTCGAAGGTGTCGAAGTACCTCCGAACCAGACCTTCGAAGGCTGTGTTCGAAGCCTGTTCCGCAGAAGACAGAACAGACCCGAAGGCTAAGTTTTTAGCCCGATTTTTTAAAAGCTCCCATTCACCCCCCCTCTGGTCGCCGTTTCCGGTCCAACAATTGGTATCAGAGCGGGTTAAGATCACCAGTTGACCTTAACCGGTTTTGTGATCTGTTGGCGACATGGATAGAGGCAGTAAAATTCCTCTGTTCGATGGGACAGATTTTGCATACTGGAAGGTGCGCATGGAGGCTTACTTGTTAAGCCAAGGAAATGCAATTTGGGAGATTGTGGACTCACAATACTCCATCCCTGATACCCGCACCACTCAAACTGAAAAAGATCAGTATATTGCCAACTCGAAGGCAAGGAACATACTGTTCATTGGTTTGAGTCGGAGTGAGTTTGATAGGGTACAGCACCTTAGGACTGCTAGGGAGATTTGGACAACACTCACTGTTTTTCACGAGGGCTCTGCTCAGATTAAGGCCAGGCGCCAAAGCACCTACAATCAACAGTATCAGCTGTTTGTGCAGGCACCTGGTGAATCTGTTGATGCCATGTTTTCTCGTTTTGACGCGATAGTGAGTAACTTGTGATCCAACGGGACGCTTGCTTACAGTGATCATGATAGGGCTATCAAGCTTCTCTATGCTCTTGACCGTAGCATATGGGAAGTGAAGATATCCAGCATAGAGGAGTCCACAGGCTATGACACATTGACCTGTGACGAACTCTTTAGCAAGCTGAAGTCCACAGAGATTGCCAAGGCATCTCTTGCAGTGCACAGAAGCTCTTTGCCACAGCCATTGGCATTGGTTTCTAGCACTAGCCGTGGCACCACTGCAGAACCAAGCACATCAGGCACTTGTGTTCTTGCAGATGGTTTTGCTTTGTCCTCCCTGGTCTCCGTCACAAAGGAGCAGGTGGACACTCTAGCTGATGATGAGCTTGCTCTCATTGCTCGGAGGTTCACCCGCTTTCATCATGAGAGACGGGATCAGAGGAGAAGTGGTTTTAGTGGCTGCTATGAATGTGGCGACACCTCTCACATTAAGGCCAATTGCCCCAAGGTCAAGAAGAGAGATGAGAGTGAGCGCCCCAAATTCCACAAAAAGGAGAGGAAGCCCTTTGTGAAGGGCAAGCGCGGCAAGATGGCTAAGAAAGTAGCCAAGGCCGCTTCCAGAGCCTTTGTTGCTGCTCTCAGCGACATCGACACTTCCTCAACTGAGGAGTCGAGCTCTGAGGAGGAGGAGTCCCCAAGGAAGGAGGACAAGAAGGACAAGAAGGGACGTGACTTCACCGGCCTTTGCTTCATGGCCGACAGCGATCACAGCGGCGATGAGCTTGACTCCTCTGAGGTAAACCTATCATCTGACCAGCTTCTAATTAAATTGGATGAACTGAATGAAGTTGTGCTAGGTCAGGATAGATTACTTGTGCAAGCCGCTAGAGAAAGAAAAGACCTTAGACTTAGGCTAGAAAACATTACTACTGAATATGCCATGCTTAAGTCTAAGTTTGATGATGCTGAATGTGAATCATGTTCTGTTGTCATGAGTGAGCTTGCTCAGTTGCGTTCTGTTCATGCTCAAACTCTTTCTGAGCTTGAGACTGCACAGAAGCAGCTTTTGGAGGTGGATTCTAGACCTCATGATGTTATTGATTGCATGAACTGCTGTTTATTACGCGATAGCATTAATTTACGTGATAAGCATGTTCATGATTTAGAGGCTAGATTGGAGAGGGCCGGTAGTTCTAAGGATGTGCAACCTGTTTGTGACACTTGCATCACCCTTAAGGACCAGCTAGGCACTGTCAGAGAGCGAGCTGAAAACCTCATGTCTGAAAATGAATACCTTCTTTCTGTGGTAAATAAATGCACTGAGGGAAAGGGTAGGATGGATTTGCTCTTGGCCAAGACCAAGTTGTGTGCTGATAGAGCCGGGGTAGCTCTAGGTTTGGGTTTTGAGAGGATAGCTTCAGACAGTAAGGCCAAAACTGTTTTTACCTCTCCTACCACCCTAGAGAAAGAGAGAGCTCTGTTGGACACCTCATCAGCCAAAAAGCCTACCCATCCACCAAAGAAAACCACTCCTCCTACCAAGAAAAATCCTCCCAAGAAAACCACACAGAAGAAACCCAAGGAGCCTGTGAAAGTTGCTCCTGTGACCCATGAGAGTGCCCCTAGGAGAGTGTTTCACTGTTCTTATTGTCAGCGGGCGGGTCATTTGATTGGTTTCTGTTTCCGTCGCATCAAGGATGAGCGACGTGCACAGGCGATGAGCTATCAGGACATGCATTACCCATCTTTAGGTATGCATGAGTCTGAGTTTTACTCTCGTCCTGTTTTAGAGGCTCCTCGTGCTTCTCGGAGAGGTTTTGCTCCTCGAGGTGTTCACCATGTTCCATATGGTGGTAGACCTCGGGCGAGTAGCTTTGTACCTCGTCAGAGTAAGAGACCTCTACATGCTTTTCGTTCTTTGCATGTAGGTAGACCTCGCATTTTGCATCATGCTGATTTTCATGTGCGTAGACCGTCTACTTTTACTGTGCCTACTACTCGTGTCACTCAGTGCTGGATGCCTCGTCATTATTTTACTCACCCCAGCACTGAGCGATCGAGACGTTTTCATCATGTGTAGGCGACAGGTCGAGGCTTGGAGGGCACGTGGATCATGGACTCCGGTTGTTCGCGCCACATGACCGGAGATGCAAATTGGTTCTCCAGCCTCACATCAACCAAGCAAAGGGAACATATCACCTTCGGAAACAATCGAAGGAGTAGAGTGAAAGGTAAAGGTGTGGTAAGAATTAACACGAACTTCACTCTCAAAGATGTTGCATTGGTTGAGAACCTGGGATACAATTTGCTGTCTGTATCTCAGTTGCTTGATGAGGGCTTCGAAGTGCGATTTCATCGCGATACTTCGCAAGTGCTCAATTCTGATGGCGTTGTGGTGTGTAAGATTTTTAGAGTTGGGAGAGTGTTTGGAGCTGATTTTTCAGAGTCATCTGGTTCTTCTCATTGTCTTGTTGCTCATTCGACTTCTGAGCTTTGGAAGTGGCATAGGAGACTAGGGCATATGAGCTTTGAGTTGCTCGCTCGTCTGAGCGCCCTAGGCCTGATCCGAGGATTGCCCAAGCTCAAGTTTGAGAAGAATTTAGTTTGCACTCCATGTCGACATGGAAAAATGATTGCCGCTTCGCATTCGCCAGTCACCACTGTGATGACTGAACAGCCCGGAGAACTTCTCCATATGGACACTGTAGGTCCTTCTCGGGTTAGTTCTTTAGGCGGCAAGTGGTATGTTTTAGTTATTGTCGACGATTACTCTCGCTACTCTTGGGTCTTCTTTCTTGCCAGCAAGGATGAAGTGTTTTCACACTTTCGGAGCTTGGCTTTGAGACTTTTCACTGAACTCCCAGGTGCATTAAAATTCATTCGAAGCGATAATGGCACCGAGTTCAAAAATAGTCTCTTTGTTGACTTTTGCATGGAGCATGGCATAGAACATCAATTCTCTGCTCCGCGGGTTCCTCAACAGAACGGTGTTGTTGAGAGGAAAAATCGCACTTTGGTTGAGATGGCTAGGACGATGCTTGATGAGCATAGGACTCCTAGAAAATTCTGGGCTGAGGCCATGAACACTGCATGTTACATCTCAAACCGAATTTTCTTGCGCTCAATTTTAAACTTGACATCTTATGAGCTGCGTTTTGGGAGACAGCCAAAGGTCACTCATCTTCGAGTTTTTGGCTGTCGCTGCTTTATCCTAAAACGTGGTAACTTGGATAAATTTGAGTCGCGATCTTCTGACGGGATCTTCTTGGGCTATACTACACATGGTCATTCTTATCGTGTTTTTAATTTAGAAACTAACACTGTCATCGAGTCATGTGATGTGACTTTTGATGAATCAACCCCCTCTGTTAGTTCTGCTTTTGAACAGGCAAATGAACACGACATGGAACAGACTTTATTCGAAGACGAAGATCCCGGAGAATTCGAGGATGATCCCCTACTACCCTCGACATCAACCCCCGAAGCTGACCCCGCTTCAACTACTTCGGCACGAGGTCCCGAAGCGACTACCTCAACATCGGTCATCTTGGACCACTCCAACGCACAAGTTGAGGGGGAGACTGCATCCCGCCGCGAGGCTCCACATCATGTTCAAAGGATGCACCC
The DNA here is from genome assembly GCA_019279435.1 of Zizania palustris. Taxonomy (NCBI): domain Eukaryota; kingdom Viridiplantae; phylum Streptophyta; class Magnoliopsida; order Poales; family Poaceae; genus Zizania; species Zizania palustris. The sequence continues at coordinate 55,592,016 of JAAALK010000080.1, forward strand.
TCCCGAGCAGATCATTGGTGAGCTTGATCAAAGGGTAACACGTTCTCACGCTCATTTCACTAATGCTGCTTTTGTTGCTTCTTTTGAGCCTTTAGATGTTAGTCATGCACTTTCTGATTCTAGTTGGATCAATGCCATGCATGAAGAGCTTGAGAATTTTGAAAGAAACCAAGTCTGGACTTTAGTTGATCCTCCACCAAGTGTGCATTTCATAGGAACAAAATGGATTTTCAAAAATAAACAAGGGGAGGATGGGACAATTGTTAGAAATAAGGCTAGACTTGTAGCTCAGGGTTTTTCTCAACTAGAAGGGATTGATTTTACTGAAACCTTTGCACCTGTTGCTCGCCTTGAGGCCATTAGGATTTTGCTTGCCTTTGCGACATCCCGGGGATTCAAACTCTATCAAATGGATGTCAAAAGTGCTTTTCTTAATGGCTTCATAGGTGAAGATGTTTATGTAAAACAACCCCCTGGTTTTGAAAACCCCAAGTACCCACATAAAGTCCTTAAACTTCATAAGGCTCTTTATGGACTCAAGCAGGCCCCTCGGGCATGGTATGATAGACTTAAGTCTTTTCTGCTTGAGCGAGGGTATTTGATGGGCTCTGTTGATAAAACTTTGTTTACTCTCAAGCATGGCAAAGATTTCCTCCTAGTTCAGATTTATGTGGATGATATCATCTTTGGTGGCTCTTCTCATGCTTTGGTTGCCGAGTTTGCAGATACCATGAGCAGGGAGTTTGAAATGTCAATGATGGGTGAACTCACCTTTTTCCTTGGTTTGCAAATCAAGCAAAGCAAACAAGGTACTTTTGTCCACCAGACAAAGTACACCAAGGACCTGCTCAAGAAGTTCGACATGTCCGATGCGAAGCCCCTCGCCACTCCAATGGCTACATCTGTAGCATTGGACCCTGACGAAGATGGAGAAGCCGTAGATCAGAAGGAGTTCCGGAGCATGATCGGCTCCCTCCTCTACTTGACTGCCACGAGGCCGGACATACACTTCGCTGTGTGTCTGTGCGCTCGTTTTCAGGCTTCACCACGAGCTTCGCACCGCCAAGCGGTTAAGCGCATTCTAAGGTATCTCAAACACACCCTTGAATTTGGCATATGGTATTCATCGTCTTCATCTTTATGTCTTAGAGGTTATTCAGATGCGGATTTTGCTGGGTGTAGAATTGATAGGAAGAGTACCTCTGGTACTTGTCATTTTTTGGGTACGTCTCTGGTTTGCTGGTCTTCCCGCAAACAGTCTAGTGTTGCTCAATCGACGGCTGAGGCCGAATATGTTGCTGCAGCTAGCTGTTGCTCTCAGATTTTGTGGATGGTTTCCACTTTGCGGGATTTCGGGTTAGATTATAAGAGTGTTCCACTTTTCTGTGATAACACTAGTGCTATTTGTATTGCAAACAACCCGGTTCAGCACTCCAGAACCAAACACATTGATGTACGGTATCATTTTCTCAGAGATCACAATGAGAAGGGTGATATTGAACTTCAATATGTTGATACCCAACACCAGCTTGCCGATATTTTTACAAAACCCCTCGATGCTTCTCGATTTGCTTACTTGCGTGGGGAACTTGGTATTTGTCATCCCTACGGCATTTTGTGAGGGGGAGCTGATTTTAATTGTCTTGCATATGCTCATTATGTGTGGAATTGCACTTACATCTTTTGCTATTATATGCCTGCTTTTAATTCAAAGAAATCATGACAGCTCAGCTCTATGAAATATGTCTGGAACATTGATTGTGCATGATGTTTTATTTTCTAAAATCCAAACCTTCTCACCGCACAATCTTGTATCTAGCTTGTTTAGGCTGGACTGCTTTTAGCTATCTTTTATCTACTTGACAGCAAGACACTGTTCCTTGGATGCTAAAATTTGCAACTTGAAAAATTGTGTTCTTTATTCATGGATATTCATCAAAATACTTCATTCATCTGAATCAAAATCAAAAATCCATGATTTGCCTGGTTTAAATGAAAAGATCCAGGAGGGTTTGTTTGTCGCACTACTCTATTCTAGACTGCTTACCATTGCACTTTGGTTTGAACTGGGATAGTGTAGTGTATGCCAAAATCACCGCCTTAAGCTTCAGATGGCTTTCATGCCTAGGCTTGGCTTGATTGGAAAGTATAAGGTGGACAAACAAATAACCCCGGGCATTAAGAAAAGGAACAACAAAATTAATTATTCATCAAGTTTGCTTTTAAAGCTCCTTTGTTTTGGAACAAGACTTGTCTGTCTAGGGTAGAAATTGTTAGCTTTGCGCAGTCCTTGCCTTCACATGTCTAGCTGCTGTGATTAAGTGGTGATGCTTTTACTTCCAAAATGACAAAATCACATGCCATCATCTTGTTTCACAGATTGTTAAATTGAGCTGAGCACATGATCATTAGTGTTAATGTTGGCATATTTTTGCATTATATGTCTTTGCAATTCTATTCATTTCGAAGCTTTGCATCTTTTAACTGCTCCTTGATGCTTGCATTGCCAAAGGGGGAGATTTGCTGTGTTCTCTGCCGCAAGAAGGCATAATTTCGCAAGGGGAAAGATTTTTGACATAAAGGGGGAGAAAAATTTGCTTAACTCAGGGGGAGTTCTTATCAAGGGGAGTTTTGCCAAAAGGGCTTTTACTCTTTTACAAAGGGGGAGAAAAATTCTTTTATCAAGTGACATGCTTTGGCTCTTTTCTGAGTTTTTTATGGTCACTTGTGTGCTGAAAATTTTAAATTTTCTTGAAATTGGATTTGGTTGTCAATGCACTCATCAAGGGGGAGATTGAGAAACCAAGGGTGGTTTCGGTGTTGTGATGAGTGATTGACAGGCTTTTACCCTCTGTTCGAAGGGTACCTCCGAAGGGGCTTCGGGGGTGTTTGCTTGCTGCAGCTGTGCAGCGGAGTGTGCTTGTCGGAGGGGTCCGACAGTATGCGATGACTGGATTCGTACCGATGGCTTCGGTACTTTGGGCGGTACACCGGAGTGTGTGCCGGAGGTTGCTAACCCGGAGAGGTCTCCGGAGTACTGGATACACTTGTTTGTTTTTTGGTGGTGCGCAGGGACTTCGGAGGCGACGGACAGGGTTCGAGCCAGGTGAACCTGGGTCAAGCGGGTGGCTTGATGCCAGGGGAGCGGGGAGCTCCGTCACGGTGGCTGCGAAGGTGGTCCGGGTCGGTCCTCGGGTCGAGGCGTGCCAGGTGAAGGCAGAGAGTGCGGAGCGTGGCTCCGGCTGAAGGTACTCCGAGTCAAAGTCCTCGGAGGTGAGGCACTTCGAAGGTACTCCGAATGGAGTGACTTCGGAGTTGGTGGAACAAGTCCTCTGCGGAGGCATGGAATTCAAAGTGTGCTCCGGAGGGAGACGTTCGAAGGTTGCTTGACGAAGGTCTCAGAAGTCGAGGTGCTTTGAAGGCATGGTCCGGGTGAGGCTCGTCGAGGAGTGTGCTCGGAGTGAGACACTGCGACGGAGTGCTCGTGGAATGCTTCATGCGGAGGCCTTGGACGAAGGAGGGACTTCGAAGGGTGGTACTCCGAAGGTAGGGTTTCGGAGTGAGGATGACTTGTGGTGCTTCGGCCATGCATGGCTTCGGTACACGGACGGACGGTGTTCGAGCTCGGAGTAGCTGCGAAGCCATGGTGATCCACTCCGGAGGTGGTGGTGCGAAGGCCCAAGGGCTTTGACGGCTTCGGCTTAAAACCGTCACTGTATCGAAAGACTTCTTCGGTGGAGCGAAGGCCAACAGGCTGCAGGCTTCTCGCCGAAGCTTCCGCACCCCTCGCGTGCGAAGGGAGGTTCCAGAAGTCAACACTGTAAAGGCTGACATTGTCTGTTCTGAAAAAGGCTGACACTGTCCCCTCTGCAGCTGACAGAGAAGCCTCCAAAATAAAGGTGGACTACCTTTTGTACCCCTTAGTTCTGTAGAGACAAAATGGATGTAAACCCTAGGGGTAAAGTAGTCACTTCCTTAGGATGAAGCCGTGGGCTATAAATATGGGGGCTCGGTAGGTAACATTTAACACTTTGAGCATTTACTGTTGAGCTCCTGTAGACAGACCTCGCTGTATTCATTCTGAGTTCAATTTATTTCAGTGTTCCTTGTTCAAGCGGCGAAGCCCTGTTTTCCTGTGCTTTTGCTTGAGCTCGCGTAGCATACCTCGCTAGTTTTAGTTCACCGAAGCCTGTCTTGGCGAAGGGTGTTTTTCTCGCGAAGTGTGCTTTTCAGTGTGCTGTCGCTCTGTGTAACATGAGGCAAGACCTCGCGGCTTACTAGCGAAGCCCTGTTCGTTTCCCGTAGTGCTTCTTGTGTCGAAGCCCTTGGCGTAGTCCATTTGCGTGTGCGTGTAGACCTTCGTGTACGAAGCCCAGCACTAGTTGCTGTCGCCAAGTGCTTGGTCGAAGTCCTCAGAGGGCTGTCCACTCTTGCGAAGGGTGAAGTGCGAAGTGTGCTCAAAGCACCCTGTGTGCGGAGCCTGCACTGACTTAGCAGAGTTGTTTTTCGAGGGTTGTAAGTGGAGCGAAGTCTTCTTGACTTCGAACTCTTGCCACTCCGAAGCCTGTGTTCGAAGGTGTCGAAGTACCTCCGAACCAGACCTTCGAAGGCTGTGTTCGAAGCCTGTTCCGCAGAAGACAGAACAGACCCGAAGGCTAAGTTTTTAGCCCGATTTTTTAAAAGCTCCCATTCACCCCCCCTCTGGTCGCCGTTTCCGGTCCAACAGGTTCTATGCCTCCGTAGGCATGAACTCTCCCCTTCAGAGTACTAACGCCTTTATCTCATACCGACGCGAAGGGGTGGTGAAGACCAGCGAGGACACCCTTCTCTCGAGGATCTTGCTACTTCAGAAGGTGGCGGCGAAGATGAGCATGAGGGACCTCGCAGAGGAGTTCATCACCCTCCGACTCAGCCCCCTCGCGCACTCTTGGCCGGAGGGGCTCTTCCAGGCTTCGGGCCAAGGGGAACTTCGTGAGTTTACCTTCGACTGCTTCTGTAAGGCTTCGAACTCTTTTCACTTTCATACTTCGCAAAACTTCACTCTGACTTGAACTTTTATGAAGCCCACCTCGAAATGAGGACTTCGGAGGAGGCCATTGCGGTGGCGGAGCGTGTCGTTGGGACTCCGACAACTGAGGAGCAGGCCCAGCGCCTCGCTCTGGTGGGGTCCTGGGAGCATTGGAACAGGGTATGGACCGCGCTTGGCCTCGAGGTGTTCCCTGCTCTGTCGGACTTCTCCCACCTCACAACTTCGGCCGCCGGAGCCAAGAGGAAGAGAGGGGATGAGGACGAGCCTGAGACTTCGAAGGCTCGGCCAGAGGTCACTGCGATCGAGGTTCCTACCCCGGAGGAGGCGGCGGCAGAGGCCGACGTGCTCACTTCAGCCACCAAGAAGTCCGCGGAAGCTTCGACAGCGACAACTTCGGGCGCGAAGGCCGACACGCCAGCCTCGCAGCGAAGGGACTGGGGGGCACCCATCGCTCCTCCTTCCTTCGAGGACATTTCCGACGAAGGTAAACTCTTTTAACATGCTTCTCTTCAATATGCGGATCTTGACTTGGTCTTTCTGCAGAGGAGGATGCCGATGCGAGGACCACCATGGCGAAGCCGGTAGACGAAGCTGGACCGAAGCCCGCCGCGGCGGAGCCAACAGAGGCTTCGGGCAGCAAAGGCAGCAGCAGCGGCAGTGATTCAGAGTCCGAAAGCCCTTCGTCTGAAGAGGACGGAGGTAACGACCGTGGCGAAGGGGATCCTCAAAGTGACGAGGAGGTCGACGTGGTGGGCCTAAGCCCTGCGAAGCCTGCGCAGGTGGTCGTGGCGGAGGAGATGGTCCACCCTTTTCGGCCGAAGGGTGCCGTGACGGAGGTGGCAATCAACAGCTTCCGCGAAAGCTGCGCCGCTGCGGAGGCAGGGGACTTGGTGGCTCAACTCAGCCACTCGAACCCCACGGAGCTTTTCATCAGCGCGAACGAAGCCCTCGTGCGGGTGAGCAAAGCCCTTCACATCCTTCGAATTATACTTTAGCCTTCGATCGATACTTATGATTTCTTGAATCCTTGCAGGCCTTCGCACTGAACGCAGCAGCTTCGACTTCTGCAGACAGGCGGATGGAGTGACTGGCAGAGGAGAAGGAGGCCCTTCGAGGCAAAGTCTCGGTGGAAGCCGAGAGGCGAAGGCGGGCTGAGGCTTCGGCTGCTAAGGCAGAGGTGGCGAAGGCTGAGGCTGACAAGGCTAAGGAAGCCTTGGCCTCGGAGATGGTTCGGCTCCGCGCAGAGCTCAAGGCTTCGAAGGACGCCAAAGCCCGGCAGGCGAAGGAGAATGCTTCACTCCGCCGATGGGCTAAGAAGCCTGAAGACTTCGTCGTGGACAACCTCGGCGAAGCCACCCAGAGCCTGACAGACATCCTTGAGTAGATAGGGACCGAATGCCGGGTTCCGGACTTCGGCGGCCAGGACCCAATTGGGGACCGCGTCGACTTCTTGAAGATGATGGCTTCGATGGCGGAGAAATCACTGAAGGGCTTCGCCCTCATGGCCGGCCGAGTCGCGGGCCAATGGGTGTTTCACATGCTTCATGAAGCGGGGTGCAACCACCTCCAGGCAGCAACCTTCGTGACCCCGGTGGCCTTCGGGGGCCAGCACTTGGTGACGCCTCCGGCGGACGTCTGCGGAGCCTGGAGGCGGCTGCAGGAGCCTTGGAAGGAACAAGGCTGCGAAGCAGTCCTCGACCTCCAGAAGGCCCTACGACTTCGCCGATCCAAAGCACCTGCTGCGCCGGACAGGCCTTCAACATCGACACCTCCGCCTCCGAAGGTGTAGATCTCCTTAGGCTTCTTTGTAATACTTAGCTGCAGGCTTGTAAAAAACTTTATCAGCTTATTAATATGAATGCGGGGGTTTTTTATACCTGCCCAGGCTCAGCCTCTGAATGTTGACTTCGAAGTGCTTGAGGACTCTGAAGAACTTCGACAGTTGTGGGCAGTCCTCAAAGTAGCTAGGTCCGAAGGCCCCCCTCGGTTTAAGCTTCTGAGGGGGCCTAGCGGCGAAGCCATCTCCGAAGTAGCTCAGGATTTGCTAGCCGCTGTGAAGACGGAGTCCCTTCAGAGTTCTTTGTTTTTTCCTTCGCGAACGGCCTTAGCAAGCGACGAAGCCTTAGACTTCTCTGCCTTCGACATGGCGCCGCCTGCTTTGCTAACTCGGAGCGACCTGCAAAATGGAAGACGAGGTCTGCGGGCTTCGGAGCCTGGACGAGCCGAATGTGGGAGAGCAGGCTTCGACAAGGCTTCGTCCAGCCGAGGGGGCCCTGGCCGAAAGAAAGGCAAGTGAGGGTTGGGGCCTCGCACTCGATTCTTCTTAGGCTTAGATACAGACTACACGTAGCTTTGTAGTCGAAGTACATTTGTAACATACTTCTCAATTATCATTCAATGAATGGAGTTTATTGTATTTGCATACTTTGTCTGCATGCTTCGCATTGTTTGATGGCTTCGAATGTTTTAGCTTGTCACGCTCGTATTGTTAATTACATCCGCACACCTCGCATACATGCTTCCCCCCTTGCTCGTGGCAGCTAGGGACTTAGCCGTTGCTGGTGCGGGCAAAATAAAAATTGCGAAGGGGTGCGCCTTTTTGGCGGCTTCGGATGCTTGAAATGTATTGAGCGAAGGCCTCTTTTGGGCTTCGACCGCGTTAATTTGGAGCGAAGCAAGGCTTCAGCGTAGCCAAATTAAGCGAAGCATGCTTCAGCATGCTGGGATATGAATGTTGTGCATGAGCAAGGCTCCGAAACGCACTTAGATTTTTAGCAAAGTATGACTTCGACAGGCTTAGTTTTTAGCTTAGATCACGTCACGCGAAGCAAGGCTTTGGTGCGTGTTTAGATAGCGAAGCAAGGCTTCTGGAGCTTGGTCTTGTAGTGAAAAGGATATTTGGTGTCGATTCACCGAACCTGTGATTTTGAGCCACCTTCGACTCTGAGCCACCTTCGACTCTGGGTCACCTTCGACCCTAGGTCACCTTCGACCCTGGGATGCTTCGGGTGCGGAACCCGGAATCCCTGGATGCATAGGGCCAGTGGCCCGGAGTCCTTTTAGCCCACTGCTACGGGCCCGGAGGCACTGTGTAGCCTTCGGATTTTACAAAGCGAAGCGAGGCTTCAAATTTTAAATAAGGTGAAGCAAGGCTTCGGGTTTTTGATAAGGCGATGCGAGGCTTTGAGTTTTCCAATAAGATGGGGCGAAAGTTTGCTTTAAATGCGAAGCTAGGCTTCGAGTTTAAGGCGAAGCATGGCTTCGAATATATATCAAAGTGACTGTGAAATGGTACATTGTTGGGGGAAATTACTCCATTTCCAAGACTTAAAGATTAACCCTTCAAAGGCTGATGAGGACTCCGAAGCTGCAGACTGTTGTTCGAAGCATGCGTCGCCACGACCGGAGGGTACCACGGAGCGAAGCCCTGGAGAACCCTCCGAAGGGAGGATGGAGGCCTCGAAGTCGAAGGACATGATTGATTAGATGTCCAGCTTATCCATCTACCTTGTAGTACTTTACCATGTATAACCTTGTTTATAATACCGAATAGTTTCCACTATGTCGGTTGTAATCTAGGGGTAAATAGATCCTTTCCTTATGCTTTTTCCCCTATAAATACCCCCCATTGTACCTTATAAAGGGGGATCCAGAGCAAGTTGTTCATCTACACTTATTCGGACCACTTGAGCTATTATCCTTTTCGGAGGCTCAAGGTAGTCCTAAAACACAAACTCCCTGTTTGTCCGTTCTAGATTTCAGAGAACCTGTTGGCGTAACATTTGCGCCAACAGTTGGCGCCGTCTGTGGGGACCTTGTTCTAAAAGCTTGTTCTCTGCTGCTGACTGCACTTTGAAGAGCACTTACGGAGGGAGCCTCGGAGTCCCAAGATCCGCGCACCCTTCAGTTAAGGGCTTCTTAGTGCAGCCCAAAGGCCTTCTCTCGACCCCTCGAGTCGTTCGAAATCCTCCATCTCCAAGACCTCTTCGAGGCTAGCTATGCCTCCGAAGCGGAGTCAGGCTTCGGGTCCTCTCTGAAGGTCCCCTCGGACCAATGGAGCTGGACCCTCGGCTAATCCGGTGATTCCCGCCGAGACCGCTGGACGTCGAGCGCCCCGGGGCCCTCTGGCTCCTCCTACGGTGCTTCAGACCGACTACGCAGCTAGCCGAGATCCAGAAGTGCCCTCCGATGAAGAAGAAGGCCCTCCCGAAACCGAGGCTACACAGCTAGCCAGGCTTCAGGAGGAGGTATCCAGGTGGAGGCAAGAAGCCGCCGATCGCCTCCGCACTCAAGCTTCCACCGAAACTCCGGGAGGGCCTCAAGACGGTGGTACCCACAATCCCCCAGAAGTTATCCAAGTCCCGGAGGAAGCCGAGAATGCATCCTTCGATAACGAATCTCCGTTACACTCAGATTTGCAGAGAGTGCCTTTCAACCCCAGATTCAAGGCCTCGAAGCTGCACAAGTACTCCGGGGGGTCGGACCCCGGAGAGTTCGCCCGCTCTTACGCCCTGGCAATAGAAGCAAGTGGAGGGGTGCGAAGCACCATGGCAAAATGCTTCCATCAGTTCCTGGGAGCAGCTGAAGAAGAAATTTGTGAGCAACTTCCAAGGCACCTTTGTGGCCCTGATGTCTACAGGAAGTTTGTTCCAGGTGAAGCAGCGGGTGGGAGAAACCCTGCGGGAGTACTTCACGCGCTTCGCCCACACCAAGTCATAGATCAAGGGCTTGTCTACCTCTTCGATAGTTGATGCTGCCCGCGAAGGGGTGCTAAACCCCGACCTCCTCAGCAAACTCCATCGAAAGCCGGTGACGTCGGTAGCGTAGCTCATGGCATACTTTGAACAGTATGCCAAGGCAGAAGAAGGCTGTCTTCGGCGAGCTGAAGCACCATTGCCCACCCTCCGAGAAGTGAAAAGGGAGCCCGAAGCCTCCGCTCCTCTGCAACCTCCACAAGACAACCGCTTCAACGAGTACAAGCGGGGGAAGAAGCATTTCCGTTCGGAGGTGTTAAGCATTGCACCGTCCGTCCCGAAGGCACCTGCCAATTTCCAGCAGGCACAGAACTTCAGGGCTGGAGCACCGAAGCCTCAAGAGAGAGTGCCTGGCAGGCGCCAGAGTTTTTTCTGCTGCGTGCATGGCGATAATAGGAGCCATGACACGAAGGACTGCAAGTCGGTGTTAACCCTTTGGGGTGAATACCTAGGACGAAGTACGGGCGGGGTGCCTCGGATCGGGCCCCACCATCGGCACGGTCGGAGCCTGTGCAAGCTGTGGCCCGAGCCGGTGCCCTCGAAGACCCCATGCGGCTGCTGGTGGCCAGCATTATGCCGCCACCAAAGCAAGAAGACCCACAGGACCGCGGCAAGAGAGTGGTCCTGCCCATCTCCGGAGGGGGGACCCTCGGAACCATGTCCAAGAGGCAGCGGCGCGAGTACGTCCGCGAGGTCGGGCACATTGGGACCTCGAGTTCCGCCGAAGGGATGCCAGAATGGTCCCGCGTGCCCATCTCATTCACAGCCAGTGATGCTGCAGGGGTGAAGTTCCCCCATGCTGACCCATTGGTCATCTCTGATGATATAGCAGGAGTAGAAGTTCGAAGGATCTTGGTAGATAGCGGGAGCTCCGCAGACATACTCTTTGTCCAGGCCTTCGATCAGATGTGCATACCTCGGAAGCATCTACTTCCAGCAGCCCGGCCACTTCAAGGGTTCTCAGGACCGCCTCTCGATGCCCTCGGCCAAATAGGCCTCGAGGTTGCCTTCGGAGAGGGGCCTTTGGCCCAAGTAGAAGAGGTGATTTTCGATGTGGTTGATGCCCCATACGCTTACAATGCTATCTTCGGCCGAGGGATGTTGAACCAGTTCGGGGCTATAGCACACCATAATTACCTTTGTCTCAAAATGCCCACGCAAGGTGGAGTACTTACTATTTCAGGAGACCAAGCTGTAGCCCGGAGGACGGAGTATGGCCATGGGCAGCCGTTGGACCCCCGACAAGTGCATAATGTGGCGGAAAGCATCGAAGGAGTGCTTGAGACCTTGAACCCTCCGAAAGGATCTTCGCTCAAGCCAAGCCCGGAGGGTGAGGTGGAGACAAGAATAATTTCGAAAGATGGCAAAGAGTACCCAGTACAGTTCGGCAAGGGGCTATTCCCGGAAATAGCTGCCTCGTTAGAAGAAGTCATCAGGAGAAATCTGGATATATTTGCTTGGACTGACAAAGACATCACCGGAGTCGATCGAAGCATAATCGAGCATAGCCTGCTCGTCAACCCGAAGGCCAAGCCAGTGCGCCAGGGGCTCCACAAGCTGTCAGCAGAAGGATCAAGCCTCGCCAAGACCGAAGTAGAAAAATTGTTAAGAGCTGGCGTCATCAGGGAAGTAGCCCATACCGAGTGGTTGGCTAACCCTGTTTTTGTAAGGAAGAAGGACTCGAACAAATGGCGCATGTGTATTGACTTCACTTCATTAAATAAGCATGCCCGCGAGACCCCTACCCGATGCCCCGAATAGATCAGTTGGTAGATTCCGCAGCTGGGTCCGAATTGCTAAGTTTCCTCGACGCATACTCCGGATATCACCAAGTATGGCTAAAACGCGAAGACGAAGACAAGACAAGCTTTATAACTCCTTCCGGAGTATTTTGTTATGTAAGAATGCCTTTTGGGCTGCAGAATGCCAGAGCCTCCTTTTCTCGTTTAATAGCTAAGGCTCTAGGTCATCAGATAGGCCGAAATGTCGAGGCCTATATGGATGATATGTAATAAAAAGTGCTCAAAAGCACCAGCATAGCCTAGATCTAGCTGAAACATTTGAGAGCCTTCGAGCATGTGGAGTACGCCTCAATCCAGAAAAATGTATATTCAGAGCACAAGCAGGAAAACTGCTAGGGTACTTAGTTTCGAGCAGGGGAATCGAAGCTAGCCCAACACAGATAAGTGTGTTACAAAGGATGGCTCCACCAGAGAATTTGAAGCAAGTTCAGAAGCTAGCAGGAAGGCTCGCAGCTCTTAGCAGGTTCCTGGCCAGGTCAGCAGAGCGAAGCCTCCCAATTTTCAAAGCACTAAAGGGGTCCAAAAGCTTTCAGTGGACATCGGAGTGCCAGAAGAGCTTCGATGATATAAAGGCATACCTCGGAAGATTATCAATTTTGACCGTCCCCCTCCCAGAAGAAACACTGCTCCTTTACCTTGCAGCAACAAGTTCAGCGGTGAGCGCAGTATTGGTCCGGGAAGTTGAGCTTAAATTAAAGCTAGTCTAGAACCCAATGTATTTTACGTCGGAGGCATTATCCAGAGCTAAAGTCAGATACTCTGAGCTCGAGAAGTTTGCTTATGCTATAGTAATGGCCTCGCGGAAGCTGAGGCATTATTTCTTGGCACATAACCTGATCGTCCCTACGTCGTATCCCCTTGGGGATATGCTCCGAAGCAAAGATTCCACCGGCAGGATTGGAAATGGGCGGTCGAGCTGGCACCCTTTGAAATCTCCTTCACGGCGAGAACAGCTGTTAAATCTCAAATTATAGCAGATTTCGTAGCAGAATGGACTCCATCTGCAATTTGGACCCCGGAAGAACCCTCCGAAGGTTTTTGGACAATATTCTCTGACGGAGCTTATCAAGCATCAGGTGCCGGAGCAGGGGCCGTCATCATATCACTATCAGGGCAGAGGGTCATGTATTCCGCAAGGCTCAACTTCAGAACCACTAACAACATTGCAGAGTATGAAGGAATCTTGTTAGGCCTCCGAAAGGCTAAAGCGCTCGGAGCTGCAAGAATAGTGATCAAGACAGATTCCCAAGTCGTCGCGGGGCATATTGACAAAAGTTTTCAAGTAAAAAACCCACATCTCGCGCAATACCTTGAAGAAATCTGCAAGGCCGAAGCAGCATTCAAAGGGTTTACAGTTCGAAGTATCCCTCGGGCAGAGAATCAACTTGCAGATATTCTTGCCAAGGCGGCAGCAGGGGCGGTGGACCTCCCGGAGGGTGCTTTCTACGAAGAGCTAGCGCAACCAGCAGCTGTTCAAATACCCTCTTCGGAGGTACTGTGCATTCCAACTGCAGATTGGCGGGCTTCGATAATAAGCATGTTGCAAAGTAGCATGGACCCTCCCCAAGGCCCAGAAGCCCGAAGGTTGCAAGCAAGAGCTCGAAATTACAAGCTTATTGATGAAGTGCTATACAAGGCCGGAGTGTGTTCACCCCTACTTCGATGCATCTCACAACCCGAAGGTCAAGACATCCTTCGAGACATCCACGAAGGCTTATGCGGAGGTCATTTAGCCCCTCGAGCGCTAGCGGGCAAGACGCTTCGGCAAGGGTTTTATTGGCCAACAATAGTAAGAGATGCGGAAGAACTAGTTCGAACATGCCAAGGTTGCCAGTGGATGGGCAGACGGAGCCATCGCCCGCCAGCTCAACTCCAAGTTATTGCCCCAGTATGGCCAATGGCTAGATGGGGCATGGACCTCATAGGCCCTTTCCCAGTGGCAAAATGTGGCTTGAAATTTGCAGTGGTGGCAATCGAATATTTCTCAAAATGGGTTGAGGCGGAGCCACTAACAGCTATAACCTCGAAGAATGTGCAAAGATTTTTCTGGCAGAATATCATATGCAGGTTCGGAGTTCCAAGAGAGTTGACGGTGGATAATGGAACCCAGTTCGAAGCTGACACCTTCCAAACATTTTGTGAAGAACTGGGCATTAAGTTGTGCTTCGCAGCGGTACGACATCCATAGTCCAATGGAGCTGTTGAGCCAGACAACAGGAACATCCTTCCCGGGCTGAATTGCCGAATTGTTGGATTGGCCAAGGGCCTGTGGGTCGAAGAGCTCCCCAAAATCTTGTGGTCCATTCGAACCACTCAAACCAGGTCAACGGGGTTCACACCATTTAGATTACTCTTCGAAGATGAGGCCATGACTCCTACGGAGCTCAGAGGTGGATCGCTTCGCGTAGTACAGCCTGGGGACGAAAGTGACCGGAGCACTTCGCTAGATTTATCAGAAGAAACAAGACTTCGAGCTGTCGCGAATCTAACTAAGTACCACAAGCACACCAAGACATGGTATGACCCGAAGGTAAAGCTAAATGAGTTAAAACCGGGTCATCTGGTATTGCGAAGTGTAATAGCTCCGAGGAAGCTAGGAAACAAATGGGAAGGACCATATGTTATCTTACGCTCAGGACACCCCGGGTCGTTTAAATTAGCCAATCTAGAAGGAGAAGAGTTGAAGCATGCATGGCATGCGAAGCACCTTAAGCGTTATTTTGCTTAGGGGGCCCCTTGTAATCATTTGTAAAAACTTTCCTTTCTATGAATAAAGATAAGGGTCGAATTTTGTTTGCTCTCCGAATATCCCTTACTCCTGATGGACGCATTAGGAGGACAGAGATGCTTGTAGAGCCAAGCATTTTTCTCAAGACCCAGGCAGCTTGCCTTCGAACCATTGGTTCAAGGGCTCCGTGGCCAACCTACGGATTCCAGGCTCTGGCTTGTTAGGATCCGTAGAAGAGTCTAAGGACTTTAAAGAAAAACAGATTTTCGGCCTCCGGGTGCGAAGTATCTGTAAAAGAGCCGAAGGTGGCCAACCTACGGATTCCAGGCTCTGGCTTGTTAGGATCCGTAGAAGAGTCTAAGGACTTTAAAGAAAAACAGATTTTCGGCCTCCGGGTGCGAAGTATTTGTAAAAGAGCCGAAGGTGGCCAACCTACGGATTCTAGGCTCCAGCTTGTTAGGATCCGTAGAAGAGTCTAAAGACATAAAAAAAAGAGCGAGCAAATTTTTAGTCTTCGAAAGCAAACCAAAAATGCAAATGATAAGTACAAGTTCGAAGCATGCGGGTGTTCAGACATTCATTGTGCCTAGCGAACCCTTTTCTATGGTAAAGGCTCCGCCACCCACAAGGGGGGTCGGAGGGTAGGAGTCACACAGCATACTTTCAAAGCATTCCACATTAAATTATTATACTTTTACATCAAGAGAAATTTGTATCTAAGCCTAAGTAAAATCGGAGACCTTTTCGGCCCCTACGGCTACTTTGCCCTTCGGAGCTCGAAGCCGCCGAAGTTGTCCTTTTAGTTCGGGTGCTTCTCTTCTTCTTCGAGGCTCGTAGCTTCTTTTGCTCCTCTTGAAGCTCTGCCCATGTCAGGAGCCTTTCGGAGTCAGCTTCCGCAGGATCTTCGGCTCGGTACTCCGAGTCGGACCAATCAATAGGTTCGGAAGATGAGGACCCCTCCGTCTCCTCTTCCTCTTTAATATAAGCTAAGACGTCCCTTCGAACTTCAAGGGTGATCTCCCCTCCGTCTCCGCGAGGAACAGAAAAGCGGGAGTGGCGGTAAGGCCTCAAACCCTCGAGGTTTGCCCACTCTATTCGAAGCTCATCGGTAACTTCCAGAAGTTCGAAGTCAGGGCTCGAAGGGCATGACAAAACCTAAAAAAGAGCAGAACACCCAAGACAAGTTCTCGTTTATAACTTTTTCATTAATAAAAGCAGGGTTTACAAGGCTTCGTATACATAGCAATCCTAAGCGGCTAGACCCGCGGGTCGGTCGGCGGAGCAGGAACCGAAGGGGCTGGCGAAGCAGGAAGTGGTGGCTTAGTTTGCGCTTGCTTATACCGACGGGCCTCGTCAATCCAGGCCTTAGCTGCGACCTTATGGTCCGTCTTCCAAATCGACCGGAAGGCCTCCCAGGCCGAAGCCACCTCCGAAGACGACCGCAGCAAGTCATCATCCGCGAAGCCCCCAGGAGACGAACCCCCGACTGAGCCAAGGGGGCTCCGAAGGGATTCAAGATGACGAAGAACCCCGATACCACCACACTGTCCGGAGATCTCCCCGTACCGAATACCGGAGTTCTTCATCAACGACGAAGCAACCTGGATCCTCGTCAGCTTCCGGTCAAGGGGCTCGTGGGTCGCAGCAGAAGACGAAGGGCACATGGTGTCGAAGTACTCCAAAGTACCCTGAAGGGCTTCCAAGGTACGATCTGCAGTGCTAGAGTTTTTCTTCTCCGTTGCTTCTAGGTTTGCAACAGTTGCACTCACTTCGGCCACCTGGAGCATTAAAGAACTCTTGAGGGCCATCGCCTGGCTAAGAGCCCCCTGAAGCTCCACCAGATGCGCACTTGAGGTAGAAGCCTCCTGGCGTAGTCTTTCTACCTCCGTTCGAAGGACGACGCGCTCAGCCTCATCCTCTTGGGCATATGAATGAAGGGCTCCGAGGGCTTCGTCAGACGCCGCCCTAGCCCTCCGTTCTTCCAAGACTTCTTCCTCCAGCCTGAGGGATCTCCCGGTGGAGTCGTTAAGGGCCATCTGGAGGGTAGTGACCTTCCGTTTAAGTCGATTAACTTCGACCTCGTTGGAAGTCGCTGCCGCTCTAGCAAGGACAAAATGCTGCAAAAAGAACTAAGTAAGTACTGAAGTATTTATGACCACTAATGCGAAGTAGCTATGGTGTTTTTTCATACCTAAAGGGCAGCCCTTTCGAGGGCCGTGTTGAGGGACGAAGCCCTGGCCTCGCTCAAAACGGAGATCAACTCCGAATTGGCGATGTCCTGGCTTCTCTCAGCCAGGGGCTCCATGAGCCTCCGGAGGCCACTCCGGTGCTCCAGGAACGGAGCCAGCAGAGGATGCCAAGACAGAGCTTGAGCATCATCCGCTGTGGCCTCATCCTCCGAATTGCCAACGGAGGCCGCGGCCTGGCCAGGAAGAAGACCGAGGCTAGAAATACTCTTGCCCCTCCCCGGTACGAAGGAGGGCGAAGCAGGAGTACTCCGACCATCGGCCGCCACCCCTTCGACCAGAACCGCAGCGGCGGAGGCAACCTCGGTGGTCGAGGTGGCCACCGCTGGAGTGACCCCCGTCGCCAACTCCGTCCCGGCGAGCACGTCGTCCGCCCCGAAGGACACATTCTCCGCTGCCAGGTTCGGAGCCTCCAGAGGCACGGGAGGGTCCACTCGAATAGCAGCCTCCGGAGACGCAGGGACTTCGGCCGCCACCAAAACATCAACACCCGAAGAGATACCTATTTCAAATAACAAAATTAATAAGCTTGTTTTCACAGATAGCAGGCAAGTATTAGTTAAAAAAGGAGGAGCTTCGGAAAGAACCTCCTGGAGCTTCGTGGGGAAGGATTATTGGATCCTCCAAGACCTCGTACATCTGAAGGATGTCGGCGAAGTCATCCTGCCATCAACATTTCCAGTCGGAGCCACGGTCTCCGCCGGAACAGCCTCGGGTATCAGCAAGTTGGGGGTAGGGGAGTCTGACTCCACATGCACGACGACGGGCGCAGGGAGAACAGACGGAGTTGCACTTACTACCTCCCTGACGGAAGTATTAGGGGGGACCTCCCCTAAGTCTTCATCCTCCAGGAGGTAGGCTTCGAAGACCGCCGCTGTCTAGCCGTCGGAGTCCTCTGCCTCTTCGGAAGCTGAGCTTTGCGCACTCGGCGACGAAGCAGACGAGGCAGGCGCCAATTGCGAAGGGTGCTTCGCTACCTTCTTCTTCCGAAGCGGCTGCTTGCCGGCCTTCTTGAAGGGCTCGGCAGCTGCTTTCCTTTTGCGGCCAACTGCTCCGGTCGGGGCAAAGTTGGGAATATTCGGGGGCTCCATGCCGAGAGCTCTCCACACTCTGTTGGATCTCTCCCAGCTCCCCACCAGCTCCAACCTTCTTTGCCTCTCGGCCACCGAAGGGGCTCTGAGAACTCGTTCGGTGGCCCGAACTATGTCCTCCGGAGCCAATGCCAGAGGCGTCGCTGAAAGAAAAAGGTATGAGAATATGAGTATAATTGATTTCTTCATTTAATATGATGCTGCGAGGAGAAGGTTTACCTAAGTTTCGGAGGTCCCCCTCCGAGGCCTATGGGAACAAGATCGGCCAGTTGGCTCCGAGGGGAGGAATCCGAAGGGCGACGAACTCCTCAGCTAGGTCGCGCATGCTCATGCGGCGAGCCACCGAAGTAAGCAACCCTAGCCTCGTCGAGAGCAGGCTAGGGTTCGGAGAGATGTCCGCCTCCTTTCGGAACCAGATCTCCTGGAGAGGACCAGCGAGGGGGGAGTCCTCTCCGACTTCGGCATAAAACCACCGAAGTATCCAGTTTGTGTACCACCTATCGTTTATAGCTTTTGCAGGGAAGCGGAGGGCATGCTCCCTCCGCAACTGGAAATTGACGCTGCCGAAGGCTATCGTCACCTTGGAGTCCCTTGGCCCGTCTTGTGGCTTCGATTGGCATATGGCTTCGTGTGTCGCGGCGAAGATTTCGGAGCGTCCTTCGCACCCCTCCGCCCGGAGCGCCCATTCGAAGATGGCCAAGCGGGTGATGGCGTTGGGGGACAGTTGAGGCAGAGTGATATGGAACAAGTCCAATACCTCTGCCAAGAAATCCAAGGCTGGCAGTCCCAGGCCTGCTTCGAAGAATGCTTCGAAGACCACCACCTCCCTGCTTCGCGGCCTTGGAGTCGACTCCGTCCCAGGGACTCGAGTCCTCAGCCCGGCGCCCAACTTTCCGTCCACTGCCTCTTCAATGGACTCGACGGTACTCAAAGATTGGCCGATGATGAAGCTTTGGGCAATTTTCTTCTAGGAGGGTGGACGGAGCGCCCGAGGGTTCTTGGGCCAGGCACCGCTCGGAGCCCCCGCCATTGCCGCTGCTACCGATGCGGCCCACGCCTGCCTCTGCGCCAGAGTGTTGGCCGCTGCCGGGGTGGTGTGGCTAGTTCTCGCCATCGTGCTCAAGTGTTCAAGAGTTTGGAGGATTGGGGGAAAGGTGAATCACAGGTGATGAATGCGGTAAAAATCTCGGTTAATCTCTGTCTCTCCCTTTTATAACCACACGACCAGTACTACTCTTCGATTGATTTCACATCGCAGGTGATGAATGCGGTTCGGCTTCTGTCACCGACAAGTGGGTCCGGTAATTGGAACGGCGTACAACCACTGTAAAAATCGATTGTTACCTTTTTGCAGAGGTTAACGGTATTTGCGCTGTAACGGCTACTTCTAACGGCACCCCACGACGTCCGTACTCCGGAACCGTCTCCACAACGTTCGTACTCCGAAACCGTTCTCTTCCCAACATGCGTTCTCACTGTATCAAGAAATCGAAGGGGAAGGTTCGAGCGCGGAGGGCTCAAAATCCTCGGCTAAGTCGCAGCATCCCCAAATCCTCTTTAAGCCTCAGAAAATAGAAATGTTCTTTCCGTATACTGCCTTCTTTCTAAACAGGTTAACTACAGAAAGGCGTATTCGAGGGGCTACTGTTGGGGGAAATTACTCCATTTCCAAGACTTAAAGATTAACCCTTCAAAGGCTGATGAGGACTCCGAAGCTGCAGACTGTTGTTCGAAGCATGCGTCGCCACGACCGGAGGGTACCACGGAGCGAAGCCCTGGAGAACCCTCCGAAGGGAGGATGGAGGCCTCGAAGCCGAAGGACATGATTGATTAGATGTCCAGCTTATCCATCTACCTTGCAGTACTTTACCATGTATAATCTTGTTTATAATACCGAATAGTTTCCACTATGTCGGTAGTAATCTAGGGGTAAATAGGTCCTTTCCTTATGCTTTTTCCCCTATAAATACCCCCCATTGTACCTTATAAAGGGGGATCCAGAGCAAGTTGTTCATCTACACTTATTCGGACCACTTGAGCTATTATCCTTTTCGGAGGCTCAAGGTAGTCCTAAAACACAAACTCCCTGTTTGTCCATTCTTGATTTCAGAGAACCTGTTGGCGTAACATTTGCGCCAACATACATCGAAGTGGTGCTTCGGACAGCGGACATACCTCGCAAAACGACTAAAGGTTGGCTTTGTAGCCCCTAGGGCTTCGACGACCTTCGATGCATGGAGCGGAGCCCCTTGCCGGAGGGTGAGCTCCGGTATGTGAAGGGTAAGGGAAGGCGAAGATGGCCTTCGGACTGGACCTGAAGCCCATTGCCGAAGGGTGCGCGAAGCATGAAGCTTCGAAGCTCCCCCCTCAAGCGTACTTTAGGTTGCAGACAGTGGCAGAGAACTTAGCTTTTAGTACTAAGCTCCCCACGGACGGCGCCAACTGTTGTAGCAATTGCATTAGCTACAACACAAGTTTTGTATGTGTGTATAGGATGTGTAGAATGAACCAAGATGGGTTCTCTCAGAGGGAGAAAGGGTTTATACTGGTTCGGGCCTC
Organism: Zizania palustris; assembly: GCA_019279435.1. Lineage (NCBI taxonomy): Eukaryota > Viridiplantae > Streptophyta > Magnoliopsida > Poales > Poaceae > Zizania > Zizania palustris. The sequence goes on from JAAALK010000080.1 coordinate 55,612,225, forward strand.
CCCTAGGGGATAATAGCCCTACGTCCAGTTTGTGGTGGTTTTGGCATGGTATGCCTTGGTGTGGAGAAAAGAACTTCAGGGTCTCATGGCCTCCTGGAGCGTGTCCCCTGTTACAAGGGCTTGGCCCTGCTTTTATAGGCACGCAGGCCAGAGGAAAAGACTGGGATGCCCCCTATGAGCCCTAGGCTCATAGGGGCAAAGAGGGGAAAAGGAGCTAGCTACGGAACAAAAGTGCTTTACAGCTTTACAGACGTGTCAGGCAATGTCACATCTTGACCAACTAGACGACAAACTATGGGCAGAGGGGACCCTGGTACGACTTCTATACTGCAGCGGGGCGTAAATATCTTCTGGGTTCGGAGTAGGGCCGGAGCTCCGAATCCGGGGCTCCAAACTAGGTCTCCGAACTGGGGCCTCCGAACTGGGGCCTCCGAACCGGGGCCTCCGAACTGGGGCCTCTGAACTGGGGCCTCCGAATCGGGGCCTTTGAACTGGGGCATCCGAACCGGGGCCTCCGAACTAGAGAGGGTCCGGAGACTAGCTCTAAGGAGCTCCGAAGGGAGCTCGAAGGCTAACCCCGAACAGGGCTCGAATGCTAACTCCGAAGAAGGCCCAGAGGCTGGCTTCAAAGTTAGCCTGTGACTTAGCCTCGGTTGGTCTTCAAGGAATCTTGAGGGCATCGCTCAGGATGGCTCCGAAGGACCTCGCTCTAGAGGACTTCGACGGAGCTTGGGGGCTTTGCCCCGGCAGGCTCCGAAGGGCACCTTGGAGCCTGGAAACAGCTTCTTTGGGGAGATACAGGCTTCAACAGTGTTTGGCTCCGGGCCGAAGGCTGTCGGAGGCTGACGTCGTTTGGCCCCTGTTCAGGTGAAATATATTCCCTCATGACCGAGTTTGCAGAATCAATGAGCAGGGAATTTGAGATGTCGATGATGGGCGAGCTGACCTTCTTCCTAGGTTTGCAGATCAAACAAAGAAAACAAGGAACTTTTGTTCATCAAACAAAATACACTAGAGATTTTCTTCAACATTTGACATGTATGACGCTAAATCTCTTGCTACCCCAATGGGTACTTCTATTGCTCTTGATCCAGATGAAGACAGAGAAGAAGTGGACCAGAAGGAGTATCGCAGCATGATCGGCTCCCTTCTATACTTGACGGCTATGAGGCCGGACATACACTTTGTTGTGTGTCTATGCGCTCGTTTTCAGGCTTCTCCCAGGGCGTCACATCGTCAAGCTATCAAATGCATCTTAAGGTACCTCAAGCATACTCTTGAATTCGGTATTTGGTATTCTGCATCATCTTCATTATGCTTGAGAGGTTTTTCTGACGCTGACTTTGTTGGTTACCGGATTGATCGTAAGAGTACTTCTGGGACGTGTCATTTTCTGGGGTCATCTCTTGTGTGTTGGTCTTCACGCAAATAGTCTAGCGTTGCACAGTCTACAACCGAGGTTGAATATGTAGCGGCCGCTAGCTGTTGCGCATAGATTTTGTGGATGGTTTCTACTTTGCGGGACTTTGGGTTGGAGTTTTCACATGTTCCATTATTTTGCGATAACATAAGTGCAATCAGTTTAGCAAACAACCCAGTACAACATTCTAGGACCAAACACATTGTCGTGCGTTATCACTTTTTAATAGATCACAATGAAAAAGGCGATATTGAATTGCGTTTTGTCGATACTCAGAATCAGCTTGCAGATATTTTTACCAAGCCTCTCAATGCTTCTCGCTTTGCATTTTTGAGGGGAGAGCTTGGAATTTTTCATCCTTATGGCATCATGTGAGGGGGAGTTGTGTACTTTTGCATATGCTTCTAAAATATGATTACATGCTTTTACATGTACATGCTTGTGTGTACACTTTACGATACTGTCATGTATTCACTGTTTGATTGTTCTTAGAATGAACTCATCTATCTATATGGTCTGAGCATGGCTTTTCTTTGCAAAAATTTGAAAATGGTTACTACCAAGTCTGGTTTCTAGCATGAATAGGCTATGGTGCTTTTGTTATTCATTTCTTACTTGATAGCTTTGTCCTTTTCACTTGGATGCTCATATGCAACTTGATCATGTTTTGCTCAAAAATAAAAATAAAAAAATTGAAAAATGTCAAATGAAAATGATGAAAATGAAACAAAAATACTAAAGTGGTGATAAAATTGAAAAGATCTAGGTGGGTTTGCATAGTCACACTACTTTGTTCTAGACTGCATTCCATTACACTTTGGTTTGAACTAGGACATTGAGTGTATACCAAGATCAATACCTTAAGCTTCCGATGGTTTATCCTAGGCTTAGCTTGATCGGTTAGCATAAGGTTGACTTGCAAATAACCCCTTGCATTAAAAAATATAATAAAATAAAAGTCTAATTTTCTCGCATATCAAGTTTGTTGCAGCTTCTTTGTAGTGGGATGTGCTTTTCGAGTTTGTTTGTGACTAGCTTTTGTATCTCTTACCTTGCCATGTCTAGTACACTAGTCTAGGTAATGATGCTTTTATTTGCTTAAACTTCAAAATGTTTGCTCATACGAATATTTAGATTGTGTTTCTTCAAAGCTTGCCATACAGTTTAGTCAGGATAGGTTGTGAGGCACAAGAAGTGCTTGTACTGTAATTGGACTTAATCATATTCTAGAAGCATTGCTTGGTCACTTTACTCTCTCAACTCATGGGGCTATCTTGATGTCTACATTGCCAAAGGGGGAGAGTACTTAAGCTTTTTGGTGAGTTTGTGATCTTTTGAGCTTTTGAGGTAGTTTTTGCTTTATCATTTGGCAAGTGACATGTTTTCTCACTTTGCTCTCTTTAGAGCTTTCGTTGTCACTTGTGTTGAACCTTTGCTTTATACTTCTTTTGATCTTGTGTTGTCAATGCACTCATCAAGGGGGAGATTGAGGAACATAGTGAGGTTTGTCACTATAGTTCAAGGTAATGATGAGTGATTGACAGGGTGAAATCATGGGTTGTGTCAAGGTTTTCTGGATATGGTGTGTGTGTCTGTGTTTGTCTCGTGTGTGCAGGCTTGAGTTACTCGTCAACTGTCGATGGCACGGTATCAGAGTTAGACGGGGAGTGTAATGCTAGATGGTCGAGGGTGTCAGTCGAATTCGAGAGTGGACTCTGATGTATGCATGGAGGTCGAACAGGACGTGAGTTGAAGATTGATCAAGACAAAGCGTCGATCGAGTCAGTGAAAGGGAAGTCAGTTCAAGTGACAAGGCGGCTCGAGGGATTGAGAGCCGGACAGACTTGCTGGCGGTCGGGTTCGCGGATTGACGACGATCGTCGACGATCAGGAGAGGCTTTGTCGGTTTTTGCTGAAAACCGTCGAAACTTTATATGTGTTTGTAAATTCAATAAATAGGTGTCTAATGTTAGTTTAAATATTTCAGTTTCATAGTGTATCCTTTTGATATAATTTTTAGAGTGGGTCTACTCTGAAAATATATTAAAAGAAGAGTCTATTTGTATTTTTTCTTTTAGGACTCATAGGGTAATTTTCAGGATTGATATATATGAAATTACTAAGGGGTTTTGTGTAAAAGTAGCTTATAGAAGGTGCATCCTTTTGTGATATTATCCCCTCCATGTCTTGTAGCCAGGAACAACTTTCCGCACAACATTTTTTTAGCAATCTAAAACGGAGAGAAAAAGGGGTTCGGCTATAATCTTGATCAGCTACAGTGTTTGGCCCGAAAAGTGTTGATCGGCTACAATATTCCATCTAAAATTGGCTGCTCTAAAGTAGATTTTTGGGAATACTGTACCAATTCAGCCAGGTTTTCTTGAAATTGCTACAGCACGGAAGATTTGAACAGCAATTGCCAGGTACTTTTTGAGTTCTTAAGAATCTGTGATTAGTTTTCCTGGTTAGCTTCATGTGGATGATTTAGATTTCAGTTCTAGATCAATGGTATAGCCTGAATGTGTGGTAAAGTTCTTGGTTCAGTTCTGGTACAGACATTGGATGGATGATGAATGTGTAGATGACATGATTATTTACTTGAAGAAGATCTAGAGGATGTGTTTTCTTGATCATTGTGTGGTTGGCTGATTGAGTTAATGGTTGCACTGATCTGGTGACTACAGAATTTGGTCTAATTCTGATCTTTTGCATGATATTGTTGCTTGAACTCAGTTCGGAATTTTTACTGAAAAAATCTATTCATTTTCAGCAGTCTTCAGTCGTTGATTAATATTTGATATCTGAAGTTCTATTTTGTTGTGCTAAGTTTCCTACTCAGATTCTTGTGATTATGTAGAAAATGAGTTGAGATACAAATCCTTGATCTCTGAAATTGAATCAATTCATGTATGAGTTCTGTTTGGTCACAGTTTTGAAACTCACAAACTCTGAGTAGTGTTTCTTTTGTGTTCTGCATTTTGTGAGTTGGGTGCTTATTTTCAGTCAGTATTCAAACCATTTACAATATCTTTTCAGTCTTTGTACTGAAATTTTTAGAAGTCTATTCTCATACTTGATGCAGATTGAAAGTTATTTGTATTCAAACTACTAGCTGTTCTGTATATTTCAAAAGTTGAGTGAAATGTCCTTCTATTATTTTGTCATAATTCTGATTTAGTTTTATCACCCAGTGAATGTTCAATTGGTATTTTGCGAGAAGAATTTCTGTACATTTTTCAAAGTGATAGCAGTTAAGGGTTCATTTTCAACCCATTTTGAAAAATATTCGATTGCTACCACCGCAAACTTCAAGCTGCCCTTCGCCATTGGGAAGGGGCTGATGAGATCTATTCCCCATCGTGCATTGGCCATACCGAAGCAATCACTTGAAAGGGTGTTGGAGGATGATGGCTTCGTCTTCCCATCCATTGGCACACTTGACAGGTTCGAACCAATGATTGTGCATCTGTTACTATTGTTGGCCAATAAAATCCCTTGCGTAGTGTTTTGCCTGCTGAAGCTCGAGGGGCTAAGTGGCTACCACACAAACCTTCATGGATCTCCCGAAGTATATCTTGGCCATCAAGTTGCAAGATGCATCGGCGTAGAGGAGAACATACTCCGGCTTTATATAGAACTCCGTTGATGTTGGGGGAAAATACTTCATCCTCGGGGTCACTACAGTAACAAGACGAAGGCAGTCTATTCAACCAAAGTTCTCCAGTATTTAACCTCGGTTTAGTACTGGGTCAAGTTCGAAGGATCAAAGCGGACTCTTGTTCGGAGTATATCTTCGAATGCAGACTCTTCGGAGACCTTCCCTGCCAGCTAAGATGGAAGATTTATCTTCTTTCTCATTAGATTAGTCTTTTACCATTTTAGCCCTATTAAGGGTACCGAATAGTTTCCACTATGTCGGTTGTAATAGAGGGGTAAAAAGGTCTTTTCCTTAAGGTTTTGGCCTATAAATACCCCCTGTTTTACCATGTAATGATCATCGAATACTGAGTTATTAAATACCCATCTTCGAACTGCTTTGAGCTATTATCCAATTTGGAGGCTTGAAATAGTTCACTTCACAGACACTTCGTTTGTTAGTTTCTAATCTCTATAAACCTTTTAGCGTAATCTTTTACGCCAACAGTTGGCACCGTCCGTGGGGAGCCTAGTCCAAAAAACTTCATTCTCTACCAAGTTCTCAAACCATGCCTCCCAAGCGGAGTTCAGGTGGTAGTCCTACTCGGAGGTCCCCTCGGACCTCCGGAGTAAGATCTTCGAACACAGTCGAGGTCAGAGGATCTTCGGTAATTCCTCCACCTCAGACCCCCGAAGGGATTCCCCTTCCTCGAGCATACGGAGTTCCTCCCCCAACTCCATCTATACTTTGGCCAGCTGGAGTCCCTCTTCTAGCTCAAATTCTGCTTCGAACTGATACGTATAGTTCTCAAGACTCGGAAGGTCCTTCCGGAGGAGATGAAGATGGTCTTGGCGACATGGCAGCCCAAATGGCCAGTCTCCAAGCTGAAGTGGCGAGGTGGAGGCAAGAAGCCGCAGATAGGCTTCGTTCTCAGGCCACCCCGGTCATTCCCGAAGTGCCCCAAGACGACGAACTTCCTTATCCCGAAGCCCCGGAGAATGCTTCCTTCGATAGCGAGTCTCCACTGGATCCCGAGCTACAGAAAGTGCGCTTCGATCCTAAGTTTAAAACTTCGAAGCTCTGCAAAGCCCAGGTCTTCTTTTGCTGCGTCCATGGTGAGAATTGAAGTCACGCAACTGATGCGTACAAGTCTATACTCGCTTTAAGAGGCAAGTACCTTCAAAGAACTTCGGGTCGAGGCACTACTGACCGAGTTCCTTCCGAGGTGCGTCCGGAGCCTGTCCAGGTTGTGGCACGTATAGACAACTTCGACCCTGCAAGGCAACCTCCGGTGATCAATATTATGCCACCTCCGAAGGAGGAAGATGTTCAAGATCGAGGAAAAAGAGTAGTCCTCCCCATTTCCGGAGGAGGGACTCTTGGTAGTATGTCGAAGAGGCAGCGAAGAGAATATGTTAGAGAAGTGGGTCATATTGGAACTTCTTCGTCCACAGCTACCATGCCTGAGTGGTCCCATGTGCCGATATCCTTTTCTGCAGATGATGCAGCTGGCATAAAGTTTCCGCGTGTAGATCCACTTGTCATCACTGCCGACATAGTAGGGACTGAAGTCTGGAGAGTACTGATTGACGAAGGGAGTTCAACAGATATTATCTTCGTCCAAGCCTTCGATCAGCTTTGTATCTCCAGGAAGCATCTTCTCCCTACAACTCGTCCTTTGCAAGGCTTCGCAAGACCCCCTCTTGATGCCCTCGGCCAAATAGGTCTGGAGGTCGCTTTCGGAGAGGGGCTACTGGCCAGGACGGAGGAGGTGATTTTCGATGTTGTGGATGCCCCGTACGCATATAATGTTATCTTCAGGAGGGGCATGTTGAATCAGTTCGGAGCCCCGTACGCAAGCGGGAGTGGCTCACTATTTTCGGAGATCAGGCCACTACGCGAAGAGAAGAATATGGTCATGGCCCCCCTCTTGACCCGAGACAAGTGAACAATGTACAAGACAACCTGGAGGACATCTCTGCTTCAGGAAAACCTTCGAAGAAAACCTTCCCAAGAACAAGCCCTGAAGGAGAGATTGTAACGAAGGTTATTGTCAAGGACGACAAAGACTATTCATTTTAGTTCGGCAAGGATTTGCCTTTAGAAGTCGCTACTTCGTTAGAAAAAGTAGTTGAAGAAAATTTAGATGTCTTTGCATGGTCTCATGATGATATTACTAGAGTCAGTACGAATATTATTGAGCATAGCTTACTTGTGAACCCGAGGGTTCGGCCTATCCGATAAGGACTCCAGAAGTTATCTGCGGAGAGGGTCATCCTTGCTAAAGCTGAAGTGGAAAAGTTGCTGAAGGCTGGGATTATTAGAGAAGTAGCTCATACGGAGTGGCTAGCCAACCGAGTCTTCGTGAGGAAGAAATCTTCCGGGAAATGGCGCATGTGTATTGACTTTACATCCTTGAATAAATCATGTCCCCGTGACCCCTATCCCATGCCCCGAATTGATCAATTGGTTGACTCCACTGCTGGTTCGGAGTTATTAAGCTTCCTCGACGCGTATTATGGCTATCATCAAATCTGGTTAGAGCGTGAAGATGAAATCAAAACAAGCTTTGTAACTCCTTCGGGAGTCTTCTGCTATGTAAGAATGCCTTTCGGCTTAAGAAATGCCGGGGTGACTTTTTCGAGGTTAATTGCTAAGGCTCTAGGTCATCAAATAGGCCGCAGTGTAGAATCCTATATGGATGACATTGTAATAAAGAGTGCTCTAAAGCACCAACATAGCCTAGACTTAGCAGAAACGTTCAATAGCCTTCGGGCATGTGGAGTCCGTCTTAACCCCGAAAAATGTATCTTCGGGGCTCAGGCTAGAAAATTGTTAGGGTATCTAGTTTCAAGCAAAGGGATCGAAGCTAGCCCTACTCAAATAACTGCATTACAAAATATGGCTCCTATAGAAAATTTGAAGCAAGTGCAAAAGCTAACTGGTCGCCTTGCAGCACTTAGCAGATTCCTAGCAAGGTCTGCGAAGAGAAGTTTGCCCATTTTCAAAGCATTGAAAGCGTCCGAAGATTTTGCATGAACACCGGAGTGTCAAAAGAGTTTTGATGATATTAAGAATTATCTCAGTAACCTCGCTACACTCACGGTGCCTATTGCGGACGAAACCCTACTCCTCTACCTTACGACTACTGGCTTCGCTGTCAGTGCAGTCCTTGTCAGAGAAGTTGATTTCAATGGGAAGTTGGTACAGAATCCAGTCTATTTCATATTCGAAGCATTGTTTGGAGCAAAATAAGATATTCTGAGCTTGAGAAGTTCACCTATGCTCTGATAATGACTTCGAGGAAGTTAAGACATTATTTCCTAGCACATAATGTGATTGTACCAACTTCGTATCCCTTAGGAGATATGCTCCGAAGTAAGGATTCTACAGAAAGAATTAGGAAATGGTCCGTTGAATTAGCACCCTTCAGCATCTTCTTTGTGGCAAGGACAGCAATCAAGTCACATGTGTTGTCAGACTTTGTGGCAGAATGGACTCCCCCTGCAGTATGGGCTCTGGAGAACCAAATGAAGGAATTTGGACCATATACTCCGATGGAGCTTTCCAAGCATCTAGAGCAGGTGTCGGAGCGGTAATAATTTCGCCTTCAGGGCAAAGAGCAATGTACTCCACAAGGCTCAACTTTAAGTCCACCAATAATACAGCGGAGTATGAAGGAATTTTGTTAGGACTTCAAAAGGCACGTGCTTTGGGGGCTACAAGAGTTGTTATTAAAACAGCTTCTCAAATTGTAGCAGGGCACATTGATAAAAGTTTTCAAGTCCGTCATCCCCAGCTTGCAAAATATTTGGAAGAGATTCGTAAGATTGAAGCAGCGTTTAAAGGGATTTCCATCCGAAGTATACCTAGAGCTGAAAATATGCAAGCTGATACCTTGCCAAAAGCTGCAGCCGGAGCTATGGACATTCCGGAAGGAGTTTTTTACGAAGAGCTTAGTTCACCTTCGGTAACACAGATCCCTTCTGTGGAAGTTCTTTGCATTCCAAGTACTGATTGGCAGAGTTCAATTATGGAATTGTTGCAAGGAGAAGCAAATTTGCCTGAAGGGCCATAGCTTTCGAGTTTAAAGCTCAGAATTCGAAATTATCATATAATCAACGGTATTCTGTACAAGGCCGGAGTATGTTCCCCTCAGCTCCGATGTATATCTCAAGCTGAAGGTCAGGAGATTCTCCGAGAAATTCATGAAGGCCTTTGTGGTAGCCATCTGGCCCCTCGAGCTTTGGCAGGAAAAACATTTCGCCAGGGGCTTTACTGGCCTACAATAGTAGCTGATGCGGAGAGCCTAGTCCGCATGTGCCAGGGTTGTCAATGGATGGGAAGAAGAAGTCATCGTCCGCCAACAACTCTTCAAGTCATTGCCCCAGTGTGGCCAATGGCCAGATGGGGCATGGACCTTATTGGCCCCTTTCCAGTAGCAAAAGGAAATTTGAAATTCGCAGTGGTACCAATTGAGTATTTTTCCAAGTGGGTCGAAGCAGAACCCCTCACAGCTATCACTTCGAATAATGTACAAAAATTTTTCTGGAAAAGTATTATATGCTGGTTCGGAGTATCTCGACAGCTCACAGTTGATAATGGGACACAGTTTGATGCAGAGCCCTTCAGGAAGTTTTGCGAAGATCTTGGCATACAAATATGCTTCGCTGCAGTGCGCCATCCTCAGTCTAACGGAGCTGTAGAAAGAGCCAATGATAATATCTTGTCAGGGTTAAATCGAAGAATAGTAAGGTTGGCAAAAGGGCTGTGGACCGAAGAGCTCCCAAAGATTTTATGGTCCATTCGGACCACCCAAACAAGGTCCACAGGTTTCACTCCTTTCAGACTATTATTCGGAGACGAAGCTATGACGCCAACGGAGCTTAAAGGAGGATCTCTTCGCAGCACCGAACCTGAAATAGAAGGAGAAAGGCAAACTTCGCTTGATTTAACAGAAGAAACAAGATTTCGAGCTGTCGCCAATTTGTCAAAGTATCAGTAGCAGATGAAGACTTGGTTTGACCCGAAGGTTAAGCTTAACGAACTTAAGCCAGGTCATCTAGTTTTGCGAAGCATTATAGCACCAGGGAAATTAGGAAATAAGTGGGAAGGTCCATACATTATTCTTCGCTCAGGACGCCCTAGTTCTTTTAAGTTAGCTAATTTAGAAGGTGAAGAGTTAAAGGCATGCCTGGCATGCGGAGCAATTAAAGCGATATTTCGCATAGGGGCTCCTTGTAATCATATGTAAACACCTTCGGAATTAATAAAGTGCATGGTTCAGATAATGTCTACCTCTCAAACACTTCCTACTTCTAGTGGACGCACTGGATGAACGAAGTTGGTTGTGAAGGAAGAGTCATTCATTTGAACCAATTTTTCGAACTTCTGACGAGGTGGGAAAGTCACTAAAAAATGGATTCTAAGCCACCGGCTTGAAAGCATCCATAAAAAGAGTCGAAGGAGACCAAATAATGCGGATTCCAAGCTCCGACTTGAAAGCATCCGTAAAAAGAGTCCAAGGAGACCACTGTGAATTCTGAACCACTGGTTTGATAGCATTCGCAAAAAGAGCCGAAGGAGGCCAAACAGAACAGAATTTGAGCTGATAAGCTTCGAATATCTGTAAAAAGAGTCCAAAGTGACCAATCGTTTTGGACGCTAAGGTGTCCGGAAAATCAGTCCGAAGTGACTACTTTCAAACAAAGGTACTAAGTTACCAGTTTTCAGACTCCAAGTAGTCGAAGACATTTTGTGAGATTTTAATTAATCTCTAAGTTGCTAAGGGGCTCTGAGCATCCAAAATTGTACTCCTAAGTCTTTTTCTTTGCGCCTAACCATCTTCGACTATACTTCGAAGTTGCTTATGCCCAAAGAGGGGCTGGGAAGTAGGGAGACAATTTTAAAAATCTTAATCTTTATCATTTGAACAGATAACATTACATTACGAAAAATCTGTGTCTACACAAAGAAGGAATCGAAGACTCCTTTGATCTCTAGAGCTACCACTAAAGCCAGAACGACTAGTTCCAGAGCCGGGAGTCCTGATAACTTTACGTTTAATTCTTCTCCCTCCCTTCGAAGCTCGAAAATCTTTTTGTTCCTATTGAAGTTCAGCCCAAGTTCGAAGTCGCTCAGGGCTTCTCTCCCAACTTCGAAGTTCTTTAGGCTTCTTTCCTTGTTCTTCAGCAGTACTCTCTTCTTCGGACCATTCAACGTCTTCAGAAGATGAGGTTTCCAAGTTAACTTCTTTTTCTTCCTCTTTAATATGAGATAATATATCTTTGCGTATTTCGGGCGCAATTGCATCGGAGCTTTCTTGAGGAATAAGAAATCGAGGTCATTTGTGAAGTTTTAAAAGATCGAAGGTAGCCCATAGTAGGCGAAGTTCTTCGGTAACATTTAATACTTCAAGATCATCCATACGAGGTTGGGAAGCCTAAAAACACGACAAATAAGTTTTCATTCATAACAGATGAAAGCATAATTTTTACATATTCAGACCCCTAAACAAAACTAAACATGCGGGTCTGGCGGAGGCTGGCTGCTCAAAGCTTGAGACCGAGCTTGTTTCTGGTGAAGCCCTTCATCGATCCAAGCCTTGATCGTTGTTTGACCTTCGGCTCTCCATGATGCTTGGAAGGCTTGCCAGGCTGTGGCTACATCTTCGAAAGGGTTTAACAGCTGGTTGTCGTCAAAGGTAATGGGAGCCACCCCCAAGTCTGGTGCTACTAATAGCCCTATATCCTCATAGTAGCGAAGTACTCCGAGAGCAGCTACTTGGCTGGAGAGTTCTCCATACTGAATACCCGCCGTCTTCATCATCTTCGCTGCTCCTTCGATCATTTTCAGCCGTCGTAGTAAGGGGACGTTGTCACTCGAAGGTAGTGTCCAAAGAGTACCAAAGTACTCTAAAACACATAAAAGATTATCCATGACCTCCGCAGCTACCTTCTCCGACTTCACTTTATCTTCAATTAAGGCATCCCTTGACGAAGACAGCTCGTCTACCACAGAAGATACTCTAGCTGCCTCCGTAGCCAAAGAGTTCTTCTGGCTAAGTAGGTTGCTGGCCTCCTCCATGGCTTTCGTCTTTTCTTCTTGAAGCTTAACCAGCTCAGCCCCCGCCGTTGCATGCTCTACCCGCATTTTCTCTATTTCAGCCCGAAGCATGATTTGTTCGACTTCGAGCTTCTGATTTGCAGCCTCCATAAAAAGTCTGGCTCTTCTCTCCATTGCAACCATCTCGTCCAAGCTGGAGATTCGAATTTCGGAGCCCTCAAGACTCCTTTGGAGGGCAGTAATCCTCTCCTTAAGACGAATACTTCCTCGCTCGTTCGAAACAGCTGTAGCTCGATGCAAGACTATTTGCTGCGAAGAGAAAAAGCAAGTTGAGAAATTGTTCATAAGTTGAAATTAATCTTGTTTTTGCAGATATGTCGTACCTGGTATGCTGTCTGTTCCAATGCTGCGTTCAGCTCTGACCCTTCAGCCTCCCACAGTATGGCTACTAAGTTTGTTCCCCCAACTTCGCGGTTAGCTTGATCCAAAGGTTCAAGCAGGGCCCGAAGTTCGGTCCTTCGCTCCAGGAAAGGAGCTAGGAGGGGGAGCATGGACAAATCCCTTTGATCGTCTTCGTTGGGTGAAGGGCCAGAGCGCTGCGCCGCATCCTCGGAAACTTCGGTGGACTGGCCCCCCTCCATAGATTGTCCTCCGTTTGTCGATTCCGACGGAGTTAATCCCGAGTTCGGAGCAGGAAAGGGGTCCATTTTGCCTTTACCTTTTCCAGGTCCCATTTGTGCAGCTTCTGGAACCGACCCCTGAGATGTCAAAGTCCCACGAGCAGTCTCCGCAGGAGGAGTCGTCTCCATGGGAGCAGACCCTACCAAAACAAAGGTATTATATATTGCATAATTTTGCAGGGTGGAGAAAAAGGCAGTTTAAGTGAAGTTTACCTCCGAAGTCCTGTCGGCGAATGAGTACGGGGCTACTCGGAGGGTCGAAGGCTACTTCGAAGTCTTCATCGGACTCAGGGTTTGGAATCGAAGGGTTGACTGTTGGAGCCTCCCTAGGAGCAACAGCTTCCACTTTGTCCGAAATCGAAGCTTGTTCAGCTATAACATCGACTCCGCCTTCAGTAGCAGGGGCTTCTTGATGCGGCAAGTCAGGCTGGACACTCGAGGTCTTGGCCTGTTTGGAGCTACTTGGATCAGCTGGCACGCTTGCTACGTCGCCAGTGTCTACAACAACATTTGCCTGTGCTTCATCTTCGGTAATAAGGTTCACCAGGAACCTTTGCATTTCTCTCACTCCATCATCTTCAGATGAATCGGAGGGCGAAGCCACAGGCCTAGAAGGAGCCACATTCTTAGGCTTTCGGGCTAACTTTTTCATGGGAGTCTTGGCCGGTGCCGAAGTCCCAGCATCCGCTTTCCTCTTCTTCGTACCTTGCTCAGAAGGCACCCAGTCTGGAAGAGGGGGGCTGCAACTCCGAGTACGCCCCATACTCGGTTAAGTCGCTCCCAACTACCCACCAGCTTCTTTCTCCACTCCTTTTCAGCCGGAGTTGGAGCTCCAAGAATCTTCTCCGAAGCTCGAACAACTTGCTCCGAAGTCATAGGGGCTTGAGAAGCTGAAAGATGAGTTTGCATTAGTCATTTCATCAAACAATCGTATATAAAACATGTTGTAGTTTTCAAAGTTACCTGCAGGGCTCATGTTCGAAGAAATTTTTTGGAGTCCACCCTCCGGATCTTCTTCAAAGGTAATAGGCCAGTTGGCCATCAGAGGTGGAATTTGGAGCCCGATGAACTCCTCCGCTAAGTCCTGCATGCTCATGTGGTGACTAATTCTTTGGAGCAGGCTAAGGCGAGCTTCGAGCTGGCCAGGATCTGGGTGGACTTCGGCCTCCCTTGAAAACTATATGTCTTGCAGGGGTCCGGCCAGACGGCTGCCTGCTCCAACTTCGGCATAGAACCACCGGAGAATCCAATCTGTGTACCATCTGGCATTGATGGCATTCACTGGAAATCACAGCTGGAGTTCATCTTGGAGTCTGAAGTTGATACTCCCGAAGGCTACTACGATTTTCGCCCATCCGGAGCCTTGGTAAGTCTTCGGTTGGCAAGATGCCTTGTGCAGCGCTGCGAATATTTCCGCTCTTCCTTCGCAGCCCTCAGCCCGGAGCGCCCATTCGAAGATAGCCAAGTGCGCTATTGCATTCGGAGATAATTGAGGAAGGGTGACATGGAAGAGATCTAATACCTCCGACAAGAAGTCCACCGCCGGGAGTCCTAACCCTGCTTCGAACAAAGCTTCGAAGACGGCAACTTCTCCAGGCCGCGGCGAAGGGATGGCTTCCTTTCTGGGTTTGCGGATGTTGATCTCCGAGCTAATCTTCCCCTCAACCACCGCTGCGATCATCTTCCTCTTGCAGGTGGATGGCCCCAGTTTGTAAGACTAGTCCGGATACTTCGAAGAAGCTGGGAGGAGGTCGTGAGGACCGATCTATTGGGGATTCCCCGTCGGCGCTGCTCCCGTCGGCGCCACCGCCACCGCTGCTGCCGCTGCCATGGCCTGTTGCCAGGCTAGGGCCAAATTCACCCTAGGAGCCTTGAAGCTTGTTTTCGCCATTGATCCGAACCGAACACTTAAGGCTAGAGTTTGGAGGCTAAAGGTTGATTGCGCAAAGATGGTGACAAAGGTGTTTGAGAAGTTTCTAGGTCCTCTATTTATAGCCTAGGTTCACAATTTTTTACCGTTCACACTTATCGTTTCGCATTCTTGACTGTTACCGTTTGCGAAGTTAACACGCCACATAGCTTCTTCTGAAAGAAAAGGCTAACAGCTATTTCTTTTGTGTCTAAAAGGCTTTCTGACTTGTTAAATTGATCCCAGGATTGTTCGAATGTAACTCTCTTAGAAATCAATTTGAAGTTATTAATCTTCATGTATTCTGAAGGTTGATTAAATTTGTTAACCCCTACGCATGATTATTTTTCTTGTGTATACTGCTCTCCTAACTTTACAAATCAAGCGGAGAAGCGTATTCGAGGGGCTACTGTTGGGGGAAAATACTTCATCCTCGGGGTCACTACAGTAACAAGACGAAGGTAGTCTATTCAACCAAAGTTCTCCAGTATTTAACCCCTGTTTAGTACTGGGTCAAGTTCAAAGGATCAAAGCAGACTCTTGTTCGGAGTATATCTTCGAATGCAGACTCTTCGGAGACCTTCCCTGCCAGCTAAGATGGAAGATTTATCTTCTTTCTCATTAGATTAGTCTTTTACCATTTTAGCCCTATTAAGGGTACCGAATAGTTTCCACTATGTTGGTTGTAATAGAGCGGTAAAAAGGTCTTTTCCTTAAGGTTTTGGCCTATAAATACCCCCCGTTTTACCCTGTAATGATCATCGAATACTGAGTTATTCAATACCCATCTTCGAACTGCTTTGAGCTATTATCCAATTTGGATGCTTGAAATAGTTCACTTCACAAACACTTCATTTGTTAGTTTCTAATCTCTAGAAACCTATTAGCGTAATCTTTTACGCCAACAGTTGACAAGCTTATAATTCCAGACCCTCGACTGTAACCTTTGCAATTCTAGGCCTTCAAGTGAACTTGCTTTGTTCTCCAAAAAGTATAATATTGGGCTCCACCAATCAGTGATTGGTATGCAAAGTACTTCTGCGGAGGGTGATTGAGGCACTGAAGGGTTGACAAGATCTTCATAAAAATCCCCTTGTGGGACATCCAATGCTCCGGCAGCATCCTTCAACAAGATGTCTGCATGCTGATTATCTGCTCGTGGGATGCTCCGTATGGAAATCTCTTTGAATAATGCCTCTGTCTTGTGGATTTCTTCTAAGTACTTCGCTATATGTGGATGCCGAGTCTAGACTCTTTTGTCAACATATCCTGCAATGACCTGAGAATATGTTTTGATTACAACCCCAGTGGTGCCAAGCGCTCACACTTTGCGGAGACCAAGCAGGATTCCTTCGTACTCTGCAATATTGTTAGTGGACTTAAAGTTGAGCCTTGCAGAGTACATCGCTTTCTGCCTTGAAGGCGAAATTATTACAGCTCTAGCACCAGCTCTGGATGCTTGAAATGCTCTGTCGGAGTACACCGTCCACACTCCTTCGCATGATTCTTCTTGAGCCCATGTTGCGGATGGAGTCCATTCTTCAACAAAGTCAGCCACATTTGAGATTTAATGGTTGTTCTTTCGGTGAAGGAAATGCCGAAGGGGGCTAGCTCGACAGCCCATTTCCAATTCTCCCTGTGTAGTCTTTCCTCCAGAGCATATCGCCAAGGGGATACGATGTAGGGACAATTACATTGTGTGCTAAAAAGTAGTGCCTTAGCTTCCGCGAGGCCATTACTAAAGCATACACGAATTTCTTGAGCTCGGAGTAGTGTGTTTTTGCTCCGGACAAGGCTTCTGAAACAAAGTATACTGGGTTCTGCACCAGTTTTCCATTGAGCTCTATTTCTCTGACAATCACTGCGCTGACTGTGGAGCCTATTACTGCAAGATAGAGGAGGAAAGTTTCCTCCTCAAGGGGCATAGTAAGCGTTTATAGATTTCCAAGGTAGTCCTTGATTTTTTCAAAGCTTTTCTGGCACTTCGGCGTCCATTTAAAACTTTTGGACCCTTTTAAGGCTTTGAAAATTGGGAGGCTTCGCTCTGCTGATCTAGCCAGGAATATGCTAAGAGTTGCGAGTCGTCTGGCTAGCTTTTAGACTTGCTTCAAATTTTCAGCGGAGCCATCCTTTGTAGTGCACTTATCTGTGTCGTGATAGCTTCGATTCCTTTGCTCAAAACTAAGTACCCTAGCAACTTTCCTGCTTGAGCTCCAAAAATACATTTTTCAGGATTGAGGCAGACTCCACATGCTCGGAGGCTATCTAAAGTTTCTGCTAAGTCTAGACTATGTCGGTGCTTTCAAGCACCCTTTATTACAATGTCATCCATATAGTCTTCGACATTTCAGCCTATCTGGTGACCTAGAGCTTTAGCAATAAGACGTGAAAAAGTTTCCCCGGCATTTCTCAAGCTGAAGGGCAGTCAGACAAAATAGAATACTCTAGAAGGGGTTCTAAAGCATGTCTTGGCTTCGTCTTCGCGTTTCAGCCATATTTGATGGTAACTGGAGTATGCATCAAGGAAACTCAGGAGTTCAGAGCTAACCGTAGAATCAACAAGTTGATCAATGCGGGACATCTTGTAGAGCCCCTGGCATATAGGTTGAACCTTAGTGTTGACGAGTAAGCTATGCTCAATAATGCTCCGGTCAACTCCGTGGATATCTTATTTGACTAGGCGAAGACATCCAAATTTTCTCGTACCACTTCTTCTAGCGAGGTGGCGATCTCCGAAGGCAACCCCTTGCCAAACTGAATAGGGGTATTCCCTACCTTCTTTTACAATGATCCTTGGTGATTATATCACCTTCTGGGCTTGGCTTGAGGGAAGGGTTCTTTAGAGGGTCCAAGGACCCCAAAGCTTCCTCCAACTGCTCTTGCACATTGTTTACCTACCGAGGATCGAGATGTGGGCCATGGTCGTATTCTGCTCTTCGAGCTGCAGCTTGATCTCCTAGGATCGTGAGGACTCCAAATTGATTCAACATCCCTCTTCCAAATATTGCGTTGTAGGCGTACGAGACGTCAACAACGTCGAAGATGACCTCTTCGACTCTGGCTAGGGGCCCCTCACCGAAAGCAACCTTGAGGCCTATTTGACCGAGGGCATCGAGAGGAGGGCCTACGAAGCCTTGGAGTGGGCGAGCTGCTGGAAGTAGATGCATTCAGGGAATGCACATTTGATCGAAGGCTTGGACGAAGAGTAAGTCAGCAGAGCTTCAACCGTCTACCAGCACCGTTCAGACTTCCACCCCTGCCATGTCAGCTGAAATGACGAGGGGGTCAGCATGGGGGAACTTCACCCCTGCAGCATCATTGGCAGAGAATGATATGGGCACATGGGACCACTCGGGCATTTCTGCAGCCGAGTTTGAAGTCCCTATATCTCCTACTTCATGAACGTAATCTCTCCGTTGACGCTTTGACATATTGCCGAGGGTCCCCCCTCCAGAGATGGGTAGGACCACTCACTTGCCATGATCTTAAGGGTCTTCTTGCTTCGGTGGTGGCATAATGTTGGCCACCGGAAGTTGCATAGGGGCTTCGAGGTTGCCTGCACGTCCGACGGGTTGCACAAGCTCCGTCCGTGCTGTTGGAGGGGCTCGATCAGCAGTGCTTCGATCTGAGCTTCCCTCAAGATACTCGCTCTGGAGAGCTAGTATGATCTTGCAATCCTTGGTGGCATGGCTTCTGTTTTCACCATGCACACAACAATGGAAAGTCTACCTTTGGCCAGCTGGCTTCCTTGGTGGTCTCGAGCCACTTGCTTTGTTGTCCTGAGCTTGTTGATAGTTGGAAGGCATCTTTGGATTAGAGGGGGCAATATTCAATACTTCAGAGCGAGGGTGCTTCCTTCCCCTTCTTTGATCGTGAGAACTATTATTGAAGGGGGTTTGTGGAGGACTCGGAGCCCCTAGCTCCATCTTGACTTCTTGGGGGAGAGTTGGTGTGGACAAAGCAGTCCTCCGAAGACACCCTTCTTCTGATTTGGCATACTGCTTGAAGTATGCCATTAGCTGTGCCACTAAAGACACCGGTTTCTGGTGGAGTTTGTCGAGGAGGCCAGGGTTCATTACACCTTGCGTGTCGCATCTACCACGGATGACGTGGACACCCCCTTGATTTGAGACTTGGAGTGGGTGAAGCGCGTGAAGTATTGCCAAAGAGTTTCTCATGCCTACTGTTTCACCTAAAAAAGGCTTCTAGTAGACATCGGGGCTACGAAGGTCCCCTGGAAATTACTCACAAATTTCTTCTTCAACTACTCCCATGACTTAATTGATCCTAGCTTTAGAGACTAGAACCAATGAAGGGCTACGCCTTCTAACACAGGGGGAAGCATTTTGCCATCGTATTTCAAACCCCTCCGCTAGCTTCTATTGTAAGAGCGTACGAGCAAGAGAATTCTCTGGGGTCAGCCCCTCTGGAGTATTTTTATAGCTTCGAGGCTCAGAACCTGGGATCGAAGTGCACCTTTTGCAAGTCCGGATGCATCGGAGATTCGTCGTCGAAGGAGGCGTTCTTGGCGCTTTCTTGGACTTGGGGGATTTGGGATAATAATCGGGGTCGTTGTCTTGATGCGTCTCCGAAGTGGCAGGGTTGCCCTGAGGACGAAGCCTGTCTACGGCCTCCTGCCTCCATCTTTCCACCTCTGCTTGAAGTCGGGCCATTTGAGCGGCCACAACTTCGGGGAGGTTCTCACTTTCTCCAGAGGGGTCCTCCGGGTCTTGGGAACTAGCATAGTCAGTTCGGAGCACGGACGAAGCTCTCCAACGAGCTTTGGTTGCTTGGGAGTTATTGACTACTTCAGGAGTTTGGGGGATGTTTGAAGGTGCTGCACTGGAGGTCCGAGAGGACCTTCGAAGGGGGCCGGTGGCCATACTCCGCTTGGGAGGCATGACTTATGAATCCAAGTAGGGTCTAGAGACCGAGGGCTTCGAACGATGGTGGAAGGCGATAAAGGTCTTCGAACTGTACTTGAAGCCCCTTGCCAAAGGGTGCGCGGAATCATGGAACTCTGAATCTCCCTCCGCAAACGTACTTGGTAGAGAACTAGCTTTTAGTTGTAAGCTCCCCACGGACGGCGCCAACTGTTGGCGCAATGGATTACGGTAACAGGTTCTATAAGACCAAGAACTGACAAACGAAGTGTTTGTGAATGCGGACTATCTCAAGCCTTCGAATAGGATAATAGCTCGGAATAGTTCGAAGTATGTATTGAATATCGGAATATTCGATGCCTCTTACAGGGCGAGAAGGGGGGTATTTATAGGTAAAATCTCTAGGGAAAATATCTTTTTACCCCTTAATTACAACCGACATAGTGGATACTATTTCGGTATCCCTTATAGGGTTAATATGGTAAAACATGTTCGAAGGATGTTGATAAGGCAGATGTCTCATCCTTTTGGTTGTTTTACACTTCGGAGGAGAATCCTTTCAGAGGGTCTCTTTGGAACGGAGCCTGGACGGAGCCTTTAGCTTTGAGCCTTTCAATTAGGAGGGGTTCTTGGGCTCCGAGATTGAGACTTGCCTCTATCTTCATTGTATAATGTATTCTCTTGGAATCTTGGAGGATCATGAGGATTAAGTATTTTCCCCCAACAGACCCCAATGGCCGAACCCTCCGCATAGTGAGTTCGGACCCCAATGGACGAACCCTCCACATAGTGAGTTCGGACCCCAATGGTCGAACCCTCCGCATAGTGAGTTTGGACCCCGATGGTCAAACCCTCTACTAGTTGAGTTCGGACCACAGTGGCCGAACCCACCTCCGCTCTAGGCGAGCCCCCTAGTGGGAGAACTCGGTCCGCAATGGCCGAACATACCTACAGCCTAGCGGGACCCTTCGCTGATAAGGTCCGAAGTACCTTCAACGTGGCCAAACCCCCCTCCTGGCGATCGGTTTGGCTCACCGTGGGTGAAGCCGCTAGAACCGCTGATGCCTCTGATATAATACTGAGTAGGATTCCCATGGGCTCTGAACCACACCTCACCGCCGGAGTACCCTTCATTGTATAATGTTGCCCCTATTTTCCTTCGGAGTATTATGATTGGCAGGGAAAAGTGGACACTGCGAAGGGAAACGTTTTCCATAGGCTATTCGTGGTACCTCCGAATCGACTCACGCAAGACAAAGCCAAGGAAGGTGGGTGTAAAGAGGTGAAGGAGAGGGAGTCCGAAGCTATCACAGTCAAGGTAGGGTCTCAGGAGGTCCCAATCCCGAAGTCCCACTCACCAAAGCTCGCCGGAGGTAAGTCCCCTAGTCCAGCCAAGGCCATCACCGGAGCCCGGTCTGATCGGCCTAACGAGGCTGGTCCGACCGATAGGGTACAGGGAAAGGTTCTCACCAAGCGCAAAGATTATGAGGCTGACCCGGGTAATTCCCGCTCGGCGAAAAATCATAGGAACAACTTGGTGGCGCCTGGTACTAAGCCACGACCATCTTGGGCACCTCTAGGCATGTCCAAATCACAAAAGGGATGCCTACAATGTTTGCGGTCACAAGAGATGCACAATAAGAAGGCCGAGGATGAGCGAGACACCATCTTTGAGGAAATCTTCCCTAAACCAGCCGTTAAGCAAGTATGGAAGCCCAAGCCAGTTGAGACGAACAACCTGACTCTTGTTTCGAGCGACGACGATGACAACATGCTCGACGACGATTACACGCCCATCTCCGAGGGGCCCGCACCTCAGGCAATGGACATAAACATCATCATGCTTCCCACCGAGTTCGCACAACCTTGAGACAAGGTTGAGGTCACCCAGTTGAATCTCGACCCACGAGATGTTGTTTTTGAGAAGCCCGAGGATACGGCTCATCACCTGAAGCCTCTCTACGTCAAGGGGCATATCGACAAAAAGTTGATCTCTAGGATGCTTGTTGACAATGGCGCCACTGTCAATCTAATGTCATACCCCCTTTTGAAGAAGCTCGGCAGGGGCGAGGAGGACCTAAAGAAAACCAACCTAATGCTCAACGACTTCAACGGTGAGAGCTCCGAAGCGAAGGGCGTACTCTCCCTGGAGTTGACGGTAGGATACAAGACGTTGCCAGCAGCGTTCTTCATTGTCAAGGTGCAAGGTAACTATAGTGTGCTACTCGGGCGTGATTGGATTCACGCAAATTGATGTATTCCATCTACTCTGCACTAGTACCTAATGCAGTGGGACAACGATGATGTGGAGGTTGTGCCAGCAGATACATTGGCCCAAGTAGCATTGGCCGATGTATCCATAGACACCGTCCATGATAAAATAGAGTGTCTATTAGGAAGAGACCTCTCGGATTATAACTTCGTTAGTGTGTCTGGGGAATGTTTTGTACCCATGTCTATAAAGTCAGCTGGTGTAGCACAGCTATTTCTAAACTAGTAGTCATGTCTGGTAAGAGTAATCTTGATTGGTTGAAGTCCCATGTGGAGCAAAATCGGTCTTCTAAAGACGGTTTTGCTGAAGCCATTGAGGATTTTAGCGAAATGGAAAAGTTAGGTCATGGTTTCGTGTCAGCCAATCAATTATAAGAGGTCGATATAGGCAATGGTAGTGTTCTAAAGCCTACTTTTGTAAACCAAAATTTACAGGCTGATGAAAAGGCCGAAGTAATAAAGTTGCTTTAGTCGTATATTTATTGTTTTGCATGGGAGAATAGTGAGATTCCTTGACTAAACCGTGAGCTCGTAAAGCATTGGCTGCCTATCAAACCTGGGTTTAGGCCTCATAAACAGCCCCCTCATCGCTTTAATTAGGCCGTGTATGACCGAGTTAAAGAGGAGATAGAGCGATTGCTCAAGGCTGAATTTATTAGGCCATGCAGGTATGCTGAATGGGTTGCTAACATTGTGCCTGTAGAGAAGAAGGGGAGCAGAAAAATACGAGTTGGAGTTGGAGTTAGAATTGGAGGAATGGCCTCGGTAAAGCCGAACCTTCTAAATGTTGCCCCTACCTAAGAGCTAACTACCGAATCTAGACGGTTGGCTAGTGAAGCGCTAACAGCTTGAACTACGGATGCGGCTATCTTTTTCTCAATCTATAAGGAAGATAAAGGAGGTGACACTTGTGTTACCTGAGTTCGGGCGAGATCGGGGATGTTGACGTCACGCTTGATGAAGCCCGCGTGTGTCTTGATGTAACTCCCGAGCATGAGATCTTGGAGCTCTTTCATCTTTGCCTCGATCTCCGCCTGGCCTTCCTCGGGGATATCTGCAAGGGTGGGCGTCATGATGTTGTAGTTGTTGATCTCTGCGCCCCCCATGGGTTCCATTGGCGTTGTGGACATAGTAGTCTTTGTAGAGGTACTTGCAGCCGATGTATATGTACTCGTCATGTTGCCATAGTCGTCCCCAGTGGAGTCGTCAAAAAGTGTGTTGACACAAAAATGTGCCCCCGCACTTGGGCCGGTTCAACAATCCAAAAGTGTGTGGATACTTAGCATAAGACTAAGCGTAACACAACACTAACGTCGCGTTCTGACTAACCTTAACAGTAGCAAGGGTGTTGGATTCGCCAGGTAATCAGATTGCACAAAATAATCCAATTAGCCGAAATATATATAAAATAAACCAATCGGCTGAACGGAGCCTGATTGATTCGGAGTGTACCATGCGAAGAGTCACCGAAGGGGGTCCTTCGGCATCTGGTGCGAAGTGTGCGCTGAAGGTAGCCTTCGGCGTTCGGATCGATCTAGCCGAAGACAGGCTCTGAACAAATCGCGACACGAAATCGCCTTCGAACAACAGCGTCCGGTGCGAAGCCTCTAACACGATGAAATCCAACGCAGAGCACTGGCATGACAAAATCTAGTGCGGAGCGCTGGCACGACAAAGTTTAGTGTGGAGCGCTGGCGCGATGAAGTACGGTGTGGAGCATTCTAGTGTAACTCTGGCACGAAGCAACTCCGATGCAAAGTAGCTCTGGTGCATGGGTCTCGACCAGACCAACAACAGCGTGACAGATTTGGCACGGACGGACGAAATGAAGACTTGCCGAAGGGTGCTCCGGCAGCCTCCGAAACCAGCTTCCTATCTCCGGAAACCTTCGATGAAGGGAGCTCTGAACGTGAAACCTACAACAAAATGAAGATCAAGTGCCAATTCGGCCTGGAGACTGAATTGCCAAGTTTATTAGTATACAAAATGAAGGATAGCAGTCTGTTACGTAGATTAACGGATGGTTCACAAGTGAGCCAACAAGGTGATATAAATATGTTACGTAGATTAACAGATGATTCATAGGTGAATCAACAAGGCTTACCATAGTTACGGCGTGGCCGATGGAGGGCTTCTAGCGCAAACCCATGAAGGTGTA
The DNA here is from genome assembly GCA_019279435.1 of Zizania palustris. NCBI lineage: Eukaryota > Viridiplantae > Streptophyta > Magnoliopsida > Poales > Poaceae > Zizania > Zizania palustris. The sequence continues at coordinate 55,636,248 of JAAALK010000080.1, forward strand.
CTGATCTAATGCGGAAAGTAAACAAAAGTAATGGTACGATATTTATAAGGGCTAGTCTTCTTATCTCTAACTCTAATCTGATAAGATTCGGCCTAATCAAGATTAGAGATAAAAATAACCTGAATCTGTATCAGACACCTATCCGAAGCCTACATGAAGTGGCCCTTCAGCAGGCCCGCCGAAGTATGCTCCTTGGGCTAAAGCTTCGGCGAAGAAGACCGCTAAAAGGCCCCCGAGGCTTCGTCCAGGTGGGCCTCCAGCACTTCAGGGCTTCGGCCTATACCGGGACTTGTATATTTTCGGCCCAAAATTACCAAAACTGATATTTTGACAATTTCGACCATTAATGCCATTTTTTGCTATCAACAGACCCCCTCCTCAAGTGTTGGACATAAACATCGTCATGCTTCCCGCCGCGTTCGTGCTACCATAGGACGAGGCTGAGGTCGCGCAGTTTAGCCTCGTTCCATTGGAGGTCATTTTTGAGAATTCCAAGGATACGGCTCGACACTTAAAGCATCTCTAAGTCAAGGGACACATTGACGGGAAGCCAATCTCTAGGATGCTTGTAGTTAGAGGTGCTACCGTCAACCTGATGTCGTACTCTCTATTGAAGAAGCTCGGCATAAATGAAGACGACTTGATGAAGACCAACTTGACGCTAACGGCTTCAATGGCGAGTGCTCCGAGGACAAGGGCATACTTTCTATGGAGTTGACGGTGGGCAATAAGACGTTGCCGACAGCGTTCTTGATTATCGATGTGCAAGGTAACTACAGTGTGCTACTTGGGCATGATTGGATTCACGTGAATTGATGTATTTCGTCTACTTTGCACCAGTGTTTGATCTAGTAGGACGGTGACGATGTAGAAGTTGTACCAGCTGACACTTTGGCCTAGGTTTCTTTGGCCAATGTGTCTATTGACGCCGTCCATGATAAGGTAAAGTGTCTATCAGGTAGAGACTTCTCATATTACAATTTTGTTAGTGTGTCTGAGGGGCGATTTGTTGCATTGTTTGTAAAGCTAGTTGGTGTGGCTCAGCTGTCTATAAATTAGTTGTCATGTTAGGTAAGAGTAATCTTGATTAGCTAAAGTCTCATGTAGAGAAATATCGTTCTTCTAAAGACGGTATTGTCGAAGCCATTGAAGATTTTAATGAAGTAGAAAAGTTAGGTCAAGGTTTTGCGTTGGTCGAACCTCTAGAAGACGTCGATATAGGCGATGGTAGTATTCCAAGGCCGACTTTTGTAAATAAAAATTTGCAGGCTGATGAAAACACCGAAGTAATAAAGTTGCTTCAGTCATACATCAATTGTTTCACATGGGAGTACAGTGAGATGCTCGGTCTTAGCTGTGAGCTAATGGAGCATCGACTGCCTATCAAACCCGAGTTTAGGCCTTATAAACAGCCCCCTTGTCTCTTTAATTCAGTCGTGTATGACCGAGTTAAAGAGGAGATAGAATGATTTCTCAAGGCTTAGTTTATTAGGTCATGCAGGTATGCTGAATGGGTTGCTAACATTGTGCCTATAGAGAAGAAAGGGAGTGGCAAGATCCGCATGTGTATTGATTCCAGGGATTTGAACAAGGCCACTCTGAAGGACGAGTATCCCATGCCGATAGACGACATGTTGATCAACGATGCTTCAGGACACAAGGTACTAAGTTTTCTTGATGGTAATGCTGGTTATAATCAAATTTTTATGGCTGAAGAGGACGTCTATAAGACAGCCTTTCGATGCCTTGGTTTTGTCGGCTTGTTTGAGTGGGTTGTTATGACTTTTTGTTTAAAGAATGCTGGCACTACATATTAATGGTCTATGAACTTGATCTTTCATGACATGCTAGAAGTTATGCTAGAGGTCTACATAGATGATGTTGTAGTCAAATCGGATGCTATGGGAAACCATTTAGCTGATTTGAGAGTTGCTTTGATAGGATGTGTTAGTATGGCTTAAAGATGAACCCGCTCAAGTATGATTTTGGCATGTTGGCGGGCAAGTTCTTAGGATTCATGATTCATGAAAGAGATATTGAGATTGATCCTAAGAGGCTTGAGAAGATTATGAACATTGAAGCATCGACATGCAAGAGAGATGTGCAAAAGTTGGTAGGCAAGGTTAATTATTTGCATCATTTTATATCTAACTTGTCTATAAAGATCGATGCTTTTGTCCTCATACTTTAGCTAAAGAACTAAGTTGAATTCACATGCGAGGCAAGTCAGCAATGTGCTTTTGAGAAAATTAAAGAGTGCTTGTCATCACCACCTGTGGTAAGACCACCGAAAGCCAAAATTATGTTTGGGCTATACGTTGTTGTAGAAGATAGCGTGAGAGGAGCTGTGTTTACTCAAGAGGTAGAGGGAAAAGAGTACATTCACATTCTTGACTCACCGCCTATTGGATGTCGAGACGAGGTATGTGTTTTTAGAGCGTTTATGTTTGTCACTTTATTATGCATGTACCAAACATTAACACTATCTTATATCTGACACATGTATTGTTACTTGTCAAATTGATGTTATAAAGTACATGTTGCAAAAGCTAATTCTAAGTGATAGAATTAGAAAGTGGGCTTATGCTTTGATTGAGTATGATTTGGCTTATGAACCCTTGAAAGCTATGAAAGGCCAAGTCGTCGCAAATTTTATAGTTGATCACCACGCAGACGCCAATTGAAGTAGTGATACTGCTTTAATTGATGTGATGCCATGGAAACTTTACTTTGATCATTCGGCTTGCAAGAATGGCCAAGGTGTTGGAGTTGTGCTCATATCACCTAGTGGTATGAGTTTCGAGATCTCAGCCCACTTAGAATGTCCTTGTACTAATAATCAAGCCGAATATGAAGCTTTGTTGCTCGGACTTGAATTATTAAACTCCATGGGTGTTAAATTTGTTCATGTATATGGTGATTCACTATTAGTAGTTCAACAAATAGTTTAAGATGCTCAATGTTTTAATGGTTTGCTAAACATCTACTTGGATAAATGTCTAGACATAATTGCTACTCTTGATGATTTTGAGATTTCACATGTGTCTAGAGAAGCCAATTCAGTAGCAAATGACTTGGCTCAACAAGCATCTGGTTATCAAAATAAAAGAGGTAAATTTTTCACACAAGAAAAATTGATGCTTTACTTTATTTCACAATGTGAATAAGAAGACATCAGTCTGACCGGCCTGACATGGCCGTTCCGACCGTTGGTGTCTAGTCAGTCTGACCGGCCATGCCAGGCCGGTCTGACCGCCCCGTGCCAGGAGGCTTTAGGGCACGGGGGGCAACTTGAAAGTAACGTTTTGAACACCAATTCGAGCGAGGATTTGGTGAGAACTCTAGGAAATCATGAGGATGATTGGAGGTCTCCAATTATTAAATATTTAAGAGATCCTAGCAAGCAGGTTGATCGGAAAGTTCGGCGGCAAGCGTTTAAATTTGTATTACTCGATGATGAGTTGTAACACCGAACTATTGATGGAGTACTTTTGAGATGTTTGAATGTCGATCAGTCTAGACTTGTTTTGGGTGAAGTACATGATGGTCTTTGTGGTACTCATCAGTCGTCCCAAAAAATGAGTTGGATGATCAAAAGAGCAGGTTTTTATTGGCCGACTATGACTGAGGACTATTTCAAGTCATATGGGTCCAGTCAAACCAGCCCAACTGGAGTCTAACTTCAATTAGCTGATTTCGGGGTTTTTTATCCCTAATTAATTATGGATGACTTGGAACTCATGTCTAACTCAGATTAGACCTCAGGCACTCATGTCTAACCTCAATAAATAGAGGCAAGGCTGATTCAAGGAGCCCCCCCAAAAAAAACTCTAATAGATATAATCTATTATTTCCTTGAATCATACTTTTACCTTTCAATTTACCTTTCTTGCCCAAGATTTAATTTAGCACGTACATCTTTTCTAGATTGCACTAGAAACCATCCGTCCACCGTGTCGTAATCATAGTAGGACCTTGTCGGTTCGCTTGTGAATCGTCTGTTTCATCCACGTAATGGTTTTTTATCAGTTTTATTGGTTTATATTGGTAATTCGGTCTACTGGCTGAATTTCTTTGATCTCTTAGTGTTTTTTGTAGTATTTTCATCTTATCTTCCTCCCCCAAGAGTTTCAAATTTGTCCATCACCATTGAGACAATCGTTGGAGTCCGGAGGATAAACTTCGGAGGTTGTCGATCTGACCGGCAGCACCCCTCCGGTCTAACCAGACCGTGTCGCTCGGTCATCTGACGCGCCGGCATGCCTTGGTCCAACCGGGAGTACAAGGCCGGTCTGACTGGACTGCGCACCGAAGCCCCTCGTCGGAGTACGTTGCGCCAGACTGTCTTGCACCGAAGCCCTCGGTCTGACCGGGGTTGAATCCGCGGTCTGACTGACCCAGCGCACCGGAGCCTCATGCCGGAACCCTTCACATTAGAGGCCACTTCACGCCAGAGCCCCCTTCAGACCCTTCGGCCATCTGTGGTTCAACTGGCCGAAGGCTAGAAGCCACCTTTCACACCGTACGCCGAAGCCCCCCTTCGGCCGAACACTTCACACCACCGGTCTGATCAGCTGTATAGCTTTGATCTGACTGGCATACTTCGGCCGGTCTGATCGCTAGGGCCCCTTCGGTCGAACCAGCCTTGTTTTGGCCAGTTTAATTATTTTTATCTATAATTCGGTTAATTGAATAATTTTAATTGATATTATTTGATTGCCTAGCGACTCCGTTATTTCCTTACCACTGTTTAAGGGTCGTCAGAATGCGACATCGGCGTTTTCTTATGCTTGGGGTTATTCCTAAGTATCTGCACGCTTTTGGATCGTCGGATCGGCGTTCGTGTGTTTGGTGCTTCATCATCAAGTTTTAGCGTCAACACACTCATTTAATTCACGTAACGGATTTCTATCGGTTCTATCGGTTTTTATTGGTAATTCGGTCTCTAGGCCGAATTGCCTCTGATCTTTTGGTGTTTTCGCAGTGTTTTCATCTCCATCTCCTTCTCCAAAAGCCCCTGCATCAATCCATCATCGACGATACGGTCGACGGAGCCAAGAACAAATTTTCCAGGAGTCTGTCGGTCTGACCAACAACATATCTCTGGTCTGACCGGCAGCATAAGTCCGGTCTGACTGGACTTCATGTAGAGGGCCTAGGACACATCGCGGTAGATGCTGGAGCACCCTCTAGAGCCCCCTTCGTTCACCTTCGATCTGACTTGAGGTCCCCTTTGGTCTGACCGACTGAAGGTCGGAGACCCCCCCCCCCCTTCGACCACCCTTCGTAGTTTACACCGGAGGCCCCCTTCGGCGACACCTTCGCATCGTCGGTCCGACCGATGGTATACCTTCGGTCTAACCAGGCCACCTTGGATGGTCTGACCGCCATTTGCACTTCGGTCTAACCAGCCCTAACATGGCCTGTTAGATTGTTTCCCCGACAATTTGGTTAGTTAAATAATATTTTGGTATTGTTTAATTGTGTGGCGAATCCATTTATTTTACCTTGCCACTATCAAGGGTTGTCGGAACATGACATCGAAGTCGTGTTATGCTTAGGGTAATTCCGAGGTATCCACACACTTTTGGATCAACAAATCGGTGTCACTGTGTTGGCACTTTGAACGGCGAATTCAAGCGTCAACAACTACACTACCATCCGTGCAGCAGGAGGAGTCCTAGACATCATGGTAAATTATCTCCCTGTCATGTTGTCTACCTCCCTCGTCAACTGGTTGACTTCGCTCCTAGATGACTCCATCAACTCCTAGGATGACTTGTGCGAGATCTTCATCGCCAACTATCGAGGGATGTGTCAAAGGCCCGCCTCCCGGCATGACCTACACCAAGTCTGCCTAAGGGAATGAGAGTCCCTGAGGGAGTACATACTCCGATTCTTTGAGAAGCACAATGCCATTGCTAGCATCTTCGACGCTGATCTCGTAACTATCTTCCAGGACGGCTTGTGGAAATCATCCGAGTTATTTCGCCACCTAGTGATGAATGAGCCGGTCAATCCCGGCCAAATGATCACCTTCTCCGAACAATTCGCCAACACTGAAGACACTGAGTGGGAACAAATGCTTCCAATATCACACGGCTCCGACAAAGACAAGAAGAAGAAGAAAGAACATCGTCGATCGCCCGACTTCAAGGATCACGACAACCATGATCGACCTCATCTCGAGGACAAGAAGAGGAAGGAGAAGAAGATCATGGTCGCTGACAGAAGCGCTCGGCCACGAAACCAAGATGAGGCAGTGCTACGAGAATTTCTAGATAAGCCATGCATCCTCCACCCTAACAGCAATCACACCACTCAACGTTGCTTTCAGCTGTAGAACCAGATGGTGAAAGAAGATAAGGCTAACCGTTGGCCTGACAAGCATCGGCGAGACACCAGGGAGCGAAGGCCTGAAGACGATAGGAGCAAGGGTGATGCTCTCTCAGTGAGGCACGATTTCTAGGAGCCCACTAGAATGGTCTCCATGATATTCGGAGGCACGGTGGCTGCTGAATCCTAGCGTCAACAAAAGTTGATGGCCCACCACGTCAATACCATCAGAGATGAGGTGACGGAGCGCCTCAGATGGTCTGAGATCCCCATCACCTTCGACCACCGGGACTAGTGGACAGATGTCCCTAAACCCAGACGCTTCCCGCTCATCGTTGACCCTGTAATCCTGAATGTCCTATACAAAGGGGTGTTGGGGTCTCTTGGCATCGACCACTCGGCGCTCTAGAAGATGGATACCTTCTTCTACGGGATCATTGCGTGGAAGGCCTCCATCCCTCTCGGCACGATCACCCAGCCAGTGACGTTCAGTGTCGGGGACAACTTCCAGACTAAGCACATTAAGTTCTACATCGCTGACTTTGAGACCGCGTATCACGCTGTCCTTGGGAGACCATCAATCGCCAAGTTCATGGTGGTTCATCATTACACCTACCTGTTCCACAAGATCTCAGGACCAGGTGGGGCCTTCTCCGTGAAGGAAGACATCACCACCTCACACGCCTGCGAGCAGCATAGCCCCATGCTGAGTGAAGCCTTGGACATGTCTGTCTGAATGGAGGAAATGCTCCAAAAAGCAAACACCACGCCGACTGACAGACTTGAGATCCTGAGTCCCGCACCATCGTCGACCGCCTTGATGCCATCTCCATCCGAGTACAAGAGTATTTGTCTATCGGATGCCAACTCCTCCAAGACGGCCCTGATCGGGACTGTGCTTGATCCTAAATAGGAAAGTGCGCTCATCAGCTTCCTCCGCTCCAACACCGACATATTCGCTTGGCAACCCTCAGACATGCCTGGCGTCCCTAGGGAGCTGATTGAGCATGAACTTTGTATCGATCCGGCCACTCAACCGGTCAAACATAAGATGTGACCGTTCATAGAGGACCGTAAGAAGGCCATCAAGGAAGAAGTCACCTGCCTCCTAGTGGAATAATTCATACAGGAGGTGCAGCGCACGGACTAACTAGCTAACCCTGTCCTTGTGCGGAAGAAGAGTGGGAAATGGAGAATGTGTGTTGACTACATCGACCTCAACAAACGATGCATGAAAGATCCCTTCCCAGTACCACGCATTGATCAGGTCATCGATTCGACCGCTGGCAGTTCCCTCCCAGTGCTTCTTGTACTACTACTCAGGCTATCATCATATCAACCTGAAAGAAGAAGATCAGAAGAAAATCACATTCATCACCCCGTTCGGCACCTACTACTGCACATCGATATCTTTTGGGTTGAAGAATGCAGGAGCCATGTACCAACGAGCCATTTAGCATTGCTTAGCTGATTATATCAGTCGCAACATCAAGGCATACGTTGATGACATGGTTATCAAGACCAATGAGCCTGAAGATCTCATCGTGGATCTCCAAGAGATGATGAACAACCTCCACAAGTTCCTCTGGAATCTCAACCCAGAGAAATGCATATTTGGAGTCCCAACAGGGAAATTGTTTGGGCTCATCATCAATCGCCGAGGCATTAAAGCCAACCCAGAGAAGATCTCTGCGATTCTGAACACGTCGACGCCTACCGAAGTCAAACATGTCCAGCGTTTGGCAGGCTGCATGACATCCCTTGGCTGATTTATTTCACGGCTGGGGAGTGTGGTATGCCATTCTTCAAGTTGTTGAAGAAATAAGGCTTCGCCTGGATGGAGGAAGCCGACCAAGCATTCTCTGACCTCAATAAGTTCCTGAACCTCTTCGCCAACGCTCTTCGTGCCGACACATGAGGAAATGCTCCCCCTCTACATCGCCGCCACCACTCATGTGGTCAGCACCGCCCTGGTCATCGAATGACCTAAAGATGGATTCGCCTACCCGGTCCAATGGCTAGTCCACTTCATATTAGAGGTGTTGGGGCCTTTAAAGATCCGATATCCCCAAGTGCAAAAGCTTTTGTACGCCATCCTCATCTCCACCCGGAACCTCAAGCATTACTTCCAAGCCCACGATGTACAAGTGGTCACTAAGTTCCCCCTCGGTGACGTCCTCCGGAATCGGGATGCCACTGGATGGATCACCAAATGGGCCATCGAGATCGGGGAGCATGCCATCAACTTCAAGCCACGAACCGCCATCAAGTCTCAAGCACTCGCTAATTTTGTCACTGAATGGAATGAGCACAAGCTACTGCCGAAAGACATCATTCCAGATGTTTGGACCCTCCATGTCGATTGATCTCTTAGCCTCGATGGGGAGGGGGCCATGGTACTTCTAACGTCCCCCCAAGGCGAACACCTGAAGTATGTTCTCTGCCTAATCCTTCGTCGCATCGAACAATGCAGTTGAATATGAAGCCCTTCTCCACGGTCTCCGCATTGTCGTCTCCCTCAGGATTAGACAGCTCATGGTTTATGAAGACTCCAAATTGGTGATCATCCAGGTAAACAATGATTGGTCTTGCGTCAGTGACAAAATGAATGCTTATTGCCAAGAAATCAACAAGCTAGAAGATAAGTTCAATGGCCTGGAGTTCCACCATATCCCTCAGGATAAGAACTAAGTTGCCGACTCGCTAGCGAGGCTCGTGTCATCTCGGATAAGTGTCCTTGGAGGGACTTTTCTTCAAGAACTCCCAAAACCATCCATCAAGGATGAAGATCAGTGTTTCCCAGAAGACAAGACTACTCCAATCGCCATGATCATCACTGACGAAGAAGAAGACTAGCGCCGACCACTAATCAATTTCATCCTCACCTCTATGATTCCTCAAGATAGAGACGCTGCCACCCAATTATCCCGTGGGAGGAAGCGGTATGTCTTGATTTGGTCAAAATTATACAAGAGAGTTGTGTCTACCAAAGTATTGCTGAAATGCATCACCAAGGTCGAACGACTGAAGATCCTGAAGGAAATTCATTATGGGACCTATGGGAACCATGTCGGGGTCGTATGTTGGTCGACAAAGCATTCCGAGCCAGGTTTTATTAGCCCACTACTAAGTTAGATGTTCGCCAGTTGGTCCACAGCTACAAAGGTTGTCAATTCTTCACCAACCAATATCACCTCCCTACCCAAGCTCTCCAAACCATCCCGTCCTGTTGGTCGTTTGCTAGCCGGGGGCTGGATATGGTGGGACTACTATTGAAAGCTACACAAGGGTACGACCGTATGTTCATGGCCATCGACAAGTTCACCAAGTGGATCGAAGTGATGCCGCTGAAGACGAGTACCACCTAGAAGGCCATAGAATTCATCGAAGGAATAATTTACCGGTTCGGAGTCCCGAATCAGATCATCACAAATATCAGGACCTAGTTCACAACCAATGACTTCTGGGAATTTTGTGAAGAGTGGTTCATTGAAGACAAGTACGTGTCGGTTGCGCACCCTCGAGCTAATGGGCAGGTCGAGCACGCCAATGGAATGATTCTGCATGGGCTCAAAGCAAGAGTGTTTGATCATGTCCACAACTATGGCGACCGCTTGATGAAAGAATTACCCACCATTCTCTAGGTCCTCCGCACCCAGCCTAGCAAAGCCACCGGTCAGACCTCCTTCTTCCTAGTCTATGTGTCGGAGGCCATCCTCCTAGTGGACATGCTGCACAAAAGCCCCAAGATACTCTGGTATGAAGAAGGTGTTGTCGAGCACACAATGGAAGAAGACATTGAAGGTCTCGAAGAGGCCTGGTTATCTGCTTCGATACAGACTGTCCAGTACCAACAAGGCCTTTGGAGGTCTCATGACCAGAACATACATCACCACTCATTCCAGGTCGGAGACTTGGTCCTCCACCGAATCCAGTCGGCGGTCGGGACCCACAAGCCCTCCGCCCGTGGGAGGGACCCTTCATCATCGCCGAAGTCACACGCTCGAGATCCTACCACCTGATGTGTGAAGATGGCCAGAAGCGAGTGAACTCCTAGAATATCGAGCATCTTAGACGATTTTATCCATAGGAAAGATAAGTCTTTGATATTATTCATCAATAAAGATATTTGCTTTTCTGGATATCGCAATCTACAGAGCTCGAATGAACGCCACTATTCTAGTTGGGAGGCCATGACTGTAACACCCCAAATTTTCAAAGAAATAAAAATATTATTTAATTCAATTTCCTGGATTTTATTATTTTGAAAATGCCTTTAAATACTCTTCTATACCCTTTAGAACTACAACATAGAGTTAATGACCAAACTAGGAGCTGAAAATTTTTGTATAAACTCCCAAGGCCAAAATATATTTTTGAGAATTTTTATAAATTTTTACCAAGCTAGGAAGTAGCCCTAAAATTTGAATCTATTTCCTGGAATTATTTTTATTTAGAAATGTTTTAAAACAGTAACGGGCCCCTCCCCTCGCTTTCTCTCTCTCCCGACCGGCCCAGCCCACTCCCTCCCGCGCGCTCGGACTGACACCTGGGCCCTGCTTGTCAGCGAGCCCTCCCCTCTTCACGTGCGCTCCCGACACCTCGGCCCCACCCGTCAGCTCTCTCGCTCGCGCGCTCACACCCGCTGGCCAGTGGCCCCCGCCTGTCAGACCCGTCGTCTACCTCCCGCCTCCGCCCCCAAATTCCGCCGGCCGATGACCCCCGCCTCGGATCCGCCTCGCTGGCCCCTCCCACTTTAATTCGATGCCATTAATCGGTCCCCCGTGTTCTCCCGACCGTTTCCCCCCGTTAACCCACACCATTAAGCCACGGGATCAACGCTGCGCGTGCATGGCCGAGCCCTCGCCGGCAAGTTAATCCCCCCCCCCTCGGCTTTCCTTGTATACGACGCCCTTTAGCCCTCGCCAGTACCCCTATTTAACCCCCTGGCATCCACCGCGTCTGACCCCCACGACCATTCGCTGTGAAGACAAACAGAGCGCCCTCCACTCGGTTTTTAGCACAACACCGCCGCTCGTCCTCCAGCCATCGCTCGCCGTTGCCGGAGTCCCCCTCCGTCCTCACCGACCGCACCACTGCGACCGCAAGGACCGGCCCAACCTCGGCCACACCTTCGCTGGCCAAGGAGATCACCGGATCACCATCGCCGTCGAGAACCCGAGGAACCCACCGCGTCTACCCTCGCCGCCGACCACGCTCCGTCGACCCCTCGCCTCGCCTAAGGTACTGTCGTGACCGCCGTAGTGTCCTCTTTCCATTTTAGGCCTTAGCTTTGACCGCCATCACCCGCCGTGGCCTCTGGCCCGCTCACCGTCGCCGGAGAAGACGACCGGCATGGGCTGAGTACCCGTGCCGTGTCGGATTCACGCGCGACCGTGCGATCTAGATCCGACGGTGACGATTAATTCCCACGTGCGATTTAATATGATCTGTTAGATCTCGGTGAAGGGGTACATTTTAATATCGTGCGTCCGTTAGTATTTAAAACCCGCGCTCGATCTCGTGCGTCCACGTGGTACCCTTTCGCGCGTTTTAATCCTGGTCGTCCGTTATCACTTAAGCGCCCCCGCCTCGCCCCCGCGCACAGTGCGCGGGTTCACCGTGAGCCTAGCTCACCGTGAACCCGAGGGGATTTAAATTTAAAAATAAATTCCAGAAACTGCTTTAAACTTGTAAAATTCATATCTGGCGCATTTTAACTTCAAAAATTGCCATTCCACTTTCAGAAAATTTGTATTATTATTCTCTACATGTTCATTCAATAAAAACAATATGTTACTTTAGATTTTTTCATGTTTATTTAATAGGTATTCAAATACCCTTAGGCTAAAAATGTAAATTCAATTATTTAAATCTCAGTAAAATTCATATTTATTTTCTTTCTGTTCATATATTGAATACCACTACATTGCCCATGAACCTTTCATTTTAAATTGATTAGAATGTTTAAAATGAGATTACTCACATTTAAAACCCCTTTCTCAAAGAACAACACTTCACTTTAATTCCTTTAAAATTATTTATAAAATGAATTTCAGAACCTTAACAACTCTGTTTTTCTTTACTTTAAACCACCTTAAACCCATATGCTTGTTGTGTGATTTTATATTGTTTAGATTGGATGTTGTATTTATTTTATTTTACTTTTTATATTGGGAAGACTACGACGCCGTCGAGGAGCCGAAATATTTCTCGGAAGTCCCTCCCTCGCCTTTCGCTGAACAAGGCAAGTCACCAAACCAATCTTTTGAGCAACCCAAGCCATGCTCTCTAGCCTAAACTCCTTGTCACCATATGATAAATGTTATTAGCTAGTGTCCAATGTATTGTCACGATTGCTATAGGATTAAAAATGAGTCGTAGCGATTGGTTCTACTATATGATCCCCGTTATTCTCATCTTTGGAATTCTGTCGGTGTTGGAGTTGTGGTTGTGAGTGGATGCATGGTGGGTTCCAGGTGCAAGCTAAGGCATTGGTCGGTAGCACCCGGGGCACCATAAGGACCGGTCTGCGGGATCCGTTACAATACATTTCCGTACTAACCACAAGTCTAATGGGTAAGTCCTAACTAAGGTATGGAGTGTTCCAAACCGAGACCACCATTTGGAGATAGGTCAAGCAGCACCTGCGGGTGGCTTGTACCAATGTGGCGCAAAAGGGGGTGCGACGTTAGCCGGGATGCGGCCCGGCGCGCCGGTGAAACCTAGGGTGGGTGGTTATCGCTTGGAGCATTTCATGCTGAGGTTTTGGCACGAGTTCCCGTGGTATGGGTCATCTCGTTTGGGATGAGTGCGTGCCTTGTGGGTACAGTAGTACATCTCTGATCAGAGTTTTAAATCTTTTAAAAAATCCGAGCCCACGGTCAAGGACGGGTTGCGTGACATCCCACAGTTAGATTACTCTGAATATGTATGCGCATGATGGTTTGACATGTAAGGACTGTTGTGCGAGGCGGTAAAACGTACTCCTCGAGTTAGATGGTGATGTTGATGTTCATGTTTACTTTCCCGCGTGATTAAAATTTGACCACACTAAATGCAATAACTGAAAATGTACTTTTCCGCACTATTAGCCATTATCCTTCCTTGTTTATTATCTTGCATTATTACTTGCATTTGTGGTGGCTTGTTGAGTACTCTTTGTACTCATACCCGTTGGACCCCACAGAGGATGTCTACTGCGAAGATGGTCTGGAGTAGCGACCCAGTCAAGCATAGATCGTGAAGAAGACGTCCGTCATGCTATTTACTTTTATCACTATTTTTATTTCAACACTTATGTAATAATATGGTCTGCGTACCATGAATACTTGTCGTATGTACGTTGTCGCATGATGAACCTCTTGTATTATTGTTTTTTTATGGAAATTCAATAATGTCTCGATTTTGATAAATCGGGGTGCTACAAGATGGTATCAGAGCCGACTTGACTGTAGGAAGCCAAACAGACCCGCCTAGCCATTAGCCGCAGGAAATTATTTCTCGAAAACCTACTTTATAAACTTTGTTTCTCCCCTCACTTTTATTCAACTTGTTGTTTTGTAGATGCCAGTATACCAAGTGCACAGCTACTGCTGCCATTACGAGGGCTTCGTCAGGGAGCTCCGCATGATGCTAACATTCCTCGGGTTCCTCTTTGAGCCCGAATTCCAAGGAGTGTACCCCGATGAGTTCACCGGACCTTGTGACGTCTCCCTCACCGTCCACGGCTCCGGAGAGCACCTGCCACCCTACACCACCGCACTTGGGGGCCTGACTTTCGACGTCGCGTGCCAACGAGTCGCCCTCTAGGCCCTCATGGAGCTGAGGATGATCTACGATGATCGTCTTCAGGACTCGTCCTTCCGGCTTGTGCCGAAGCGTACTCCTGGCGCCCACCGTAGCATCTACCTCGGAGTTCACTTCGTGCGTGATCCGGTCATGGCCCGGCAGTTGCGTCTTCTTTAGGATATGGACGATCTCCATACTGAGGCGGTGCTCGACGCCGACGAGCACCATGAGGTAGTTGAGTTTCTTTGTGAGGAGACGAAGAACTTGATCCAACAGAACGGCGAGCTGCAGCGCAAGATTATGCAGCTGCAGAAGGACATCGTGGAGATGGTCCCTCTCCTTCCAAGGAAGAAGAAGCCCATCCAGCGAGCCCCTCCCTCGCCCCAAGAGGATCCCGCCACACCCCTCCCCCGCTAGACCCTCCACCAGCACCCCTGCACCGCGCCCCGGCCTCGTCTCCGACCCCATCATCGAGAACTTTCTCGAGCCCACCATCCCTCAGGAGCTGCGTACTCGTGGTTCCGAGAGCACGGAGACCGCCTCCGGTGGCGAGTAGGCGTTAGAGGCCGCTATTTTAAAATAAAGCAAAATTTTGTATGTGGTGCTACCCACAACGAGTGTGTTGGGGGTAGAATAAGAGCTTGATTGTAATGAACAATTTTTACCACTTTATATATATGCCTGAACCTTATGAAATATGTTTGATTGTATTATCGTTTCATCATCATTTTTACCTTATGACATCTTGAATTCAGAAGATGGCCGACCACCAGAACACCGGCTCCAACAACGGAGAAGGAGGAAGCTGTGACGCGCCCGAGGGTGTTGTACCCAACTGGGGTGCAACGGGCCCACGTCAGTCTGGGTCGCCATCCGCCAACCACCCTACTTTGGCAGAGATGATGGCGAATCAGAACCAGCTGATCGCCACCCTCCTCACCCAGATGCAGCACCAACAGACTCAGTTGGACCGTCTACAGAATGGGGAAGTCGCCCCTCGCGCACCAGCACCCGCACCCGCTCCCCAACTCTCGGAGTTCCTGCACGTGCGCCCGCCCATCTTCTCAAGCACCACCAACCCAATGGAGGTCGGAGATTGGCTCCGCACCATTGGAAAGAAGCTTGACCTCCTCCCCAGCACCGACCGGGAGCGAGTGGCCTTCAGCCACTCATCAGCTCCAGGGTCCCGTCGCTGAATGGTGGGACAACTACCGCAAGTCCCAGCCGGAGGACCACGTGGTGACCTGGGCGGAGTTCACCATCGCCTTCCGTGCCGCCCACGTCCCCGCCGGTGACATCGCGGTGAAGCAGCAGGAGTTCCGCGACCTGCAGCAGGGCAGTCGGACCGTCATGGAGTACCTCTATGAGTTCAACCGCCTCACCCGCTACGCACTGGAAGAAGTGCGCACCGACGCCCTCCGCCAGGCCAAGTTCCTTCGGGGACTTAAGGATGAGCTGTCCATCCAGCTCGTCGCCACCGACTACGCTGACTTCCAACGGCTAGTCAACAAAGCGCTCATCCAAGAGACTGAGCAGAACAGGTTGGACCTCAAGAAGAGGAAAATGATCGCCTTCAAGCATCAACAGGCAAACTCACAGAGGCCCCGCTTCGTCCCTCCGCCACCAGCGACCGCCTACCATCATCGGCCCGCCTACAGGCCGCCTCACGCCGCTGGTGGATCCGACGCCGGGTATCCTCACCCCGCTCCACCAGCTCCGGCCGCTCAGCCGACGCCTGCCGCCAAGGCCCCGATCTTGAAGGATCGCCATGGGAGGCCGGTTGTCTGCTTCAACTGCCGCAAGGAAGGGCACTACGCGCACCAGTGTCCCCACCCCAAGCAGCCATAAGGCGCGGCACCCAACCAGGCGGTTCGTGCCCACGTCAACCACATCAACGCGGAGGAAGCTCAGGAGGCCCCGGAAGTCGTGCTCGGTACGTTCACTATGAGTTCCGTACCAGCCGTAATATTATTTGACTCTGGAGCAACACACTCCTTCGTCTCAGAAGGCTTTGTGAAAATCAACGAATTGGACGTACTCCCTCTATCCGTCCCCATGATGATTGCCACTCCAGGCAATAAGACCTTAGCCCACTTATACAGTCCTAAGGTTCAGATAGAGATCCAAGGAGTATTATTCCGGGCCGAGCCAGTCCTCATCAAATGCACCGGACTCGACCTCATCCTCGGGATGGATTGGTTGATGAGGCACAAGGGAGTGATCGACTGTGCCAACAAGTCTGTCATAGTGACCAACCCTGAAGGCACAGCCGTCACCTTTCGGATGAGCAGTCGCAAACGACTCGAAGCATCCCTTCACTCGCAAGCTCTTGAAGAAGTACCCATAGTCAAGGAGTTCATGGATGTCTTCCCTGAAGACCTACCAGGAATGCCTCCCAAGCGGGACACCGAATTCAGAATCGAACTTGTCCCCGGGACCACTCCAATCTCCAAGCGCCCATACCGGATGGCCGCCAACGAATTAGCCGAGGTCAAGAGTAACATCGAAGACCTAGAGCAGAAAGGGTACATTCGACCGAGTACCTCACCCTGGGGTGCACCGGTCATCTTCGCTATGAAGAAAGACAAGACCAAGAGGATGTGCGTGGACTATAGAGCCCTGAACGACGTAACCATCAAGAACAAGTACCCATTTCCACGGATCGATGACCTGTTCGATCAGCTTAAGGGATCCTCGGTGTTTTCCAAGATTGACCTTAGGTCAGGTTATCACCAATTGAGGATTAGAGAAGAGGACATACCCAAGACTGCCTTCACCTCCCGCTATGGACTCTATGAGTATACAGTGATGTCATTCGGACTCACGAATGCCCCGACCTTTTTCATGAACATGATGAACAATGTATTCATGGAATTCGTGGATAAGTTCATCGTGGTATTCATCGACGATATCCTCATTTACTCCAAGACCAAGGAAGAACACGAGACTCACCTCCGTCTGACCCTCGGAAAGCTAAGGGAGCAACAACTGTACGCCAAATACAGCAAATGCGAATTTTGGTCGTCTGAGGTGAAGTTCCTCGGCCATGTTATATCTGCCAGACGAATAGCAGTGGACCCAACCATCGTTGAAGCGGTAACCAACTGGCTGCAGCCCACTACCGTGACCGAGATCCGGAGTTTTCTCGGATTGGCCGGATACTACCGCCGGTTCATCGAGAATTTTTCCAAGATCGCCAAGCCTATGACCAGACTTTTGCAGAAAGAAGTAAAATTTGAATGGACCCCAGACTGTGAAGAAAGCTTCCAGACCCTCAAGAAGAGGCTCGTGTCCGCCCCAATCCTGACCCTGCCTGACATCCAAAAAGACTTTCACGTCTACTGCGATGCTTCTCGCCAAGGTTTGGGATGCGTCTTAATGCAAGAAGGGAAGGTGATATCCTACGCCTCCTGACAACTGAGACCGCATGAGCTAAACTACCCGACCCACGACCTGGAGTTAGCAGCCGTGGTTCATGCCTTGAAGATATGGAGACATTACCTTGTGGGGAATCGGTGTGAGGTCTTCACCGACCACAAGAGCCTCAAGTATATATTCACCCAACCAAATCTGAACCTCAGGCAAAGGAGATGGTTGGAACTGATTAAGGATTATGACTTGGGCATCCATTACCATCCAGGCAAAGCGAATGTTGTGGCAGACGCCCTTAGCCGAAAAGGGTACTGCAATGCCATCATGATTCAGGACCAAGCTCCTTTACTTTACAAGGAGATGGAAAGGCTAAATCTAGGGATCACCACCCGAGCATACCTCGCTGCCTTGGAGTCTCAGCCTGTCTTGATAGACTAGATCCGAGAAAAGCAGAGGGAAGACCCGGACATCTTGGAGATCCAACAGAACATGCGGAAGGGTAAAGCCCCCAGATTTTCTGAGGACGAGCATGGTACCATCTGGTTCAGAAACCGGATATGCATACAGGACCTACTAGAGTTGAAGACTCTCATCCTTCAAGAAGCCCACGACACTCTATACTCCATTCATCCCGGGAGTACAAAGATGTATCAAGATCTGAAGGAAAAATATTGGTGGGTCAGCATGAAAAGAGAAATAGCTGAGTATGTGGCCAAGTGCGACACATGCCGGTGAGTCAAGGCAGAGCATCAGAGACCCGCCGGACTTTTGCAACCTCTCAAGTTACCTGAATGAAAGTGGGAAGAGATAGGAATGGACTTCATTACTGGACTGCCCAGAACCCAAGATGGTCACGATTCTATCTGGGTAATCGTCGACCGACTCACCAAGGTAGCTCACTTCGTCTCGGTCAAGACAACTTACACTGTCGCCAAACTAGCCGAGTTGTATATGACGCTGATCATGTGCCTTCACGGAGTTCCCAAGAAGATTGTATCTGACCGTGGGAGTCAGTTTACCTCCAAGTTTTGGAAGGACCTTCAAGAGGAACTCGGCACCCGGCTGAACTTTAGCACCGCCTATCATCCACAGACCGACGGTCAAACCGAAAGGGTCAACCAGATATTGGAGGATATGCTTAGAGCTTGCGCTCTAGACTTTGGTGGAATGTGGGACAAGAACTTGCCCTATGCAGAGTTCTACAACAACAGCTATCAAGCCAGCCCTCAAATGTCCCCGTTCGAAGCACTCTACCGACGTAAGTGCAGAACGTCGTTGCTCTGGGATCAAACAGGAGAATCGCAACTGTTTGGGACAGATATATTGAGAGAAGCTGAAGAGAAGGTCAAGATCATAAGGGATCGGTTAAGGATAGCCCAGTCCCGACAGAAGAGCTACGCCGATAACCGTCGAAGAGACCTAACCTTTGAGGAGGGCGATTATGTCTATCTCCGAGTCACTCCCCTCCGCGGCACTCAAAGGTTCAACATGAAAGGCAAGCTAGCACCCCGCTATGTCGGACCTTTTCAGATCCTCCGACGGCAAGGGGAAGTGGCATATCAACTGGAACTGCCTCCATCCTTGGCAGGAGTTCATGATGTGTTCCATGTCTCTCAGTTGAAGAAGTGCCTTTGTGTGCCCGCCGAGCAAGCCGACCTTCAACAGCTCAACGTCCAAGAAGACTTGACCTACATCGAAAAACCTATCAAGATCTTGGAAACCAAAGAAAGGGTAACCAGGAGTCGCGTAGTTCGCTTCTGCAAGGTTCAGTGGGACAACCACCCCGCCGAAGAAGCTACATGGGAAAAAGGAAGACGAACTGAAAGCCCAATATCCCGAATTATTCGAGTAACGTTCCAATCTCGAGGACGAGATTCTTTGTAAGGGGGATAGGTTTGTAACACCCCAAATTTTCAAAGAAATAAAAATATTGTTTAATTCAATTTCCTGGATTTTATTGTTTTGAAAATGCCTTTAAATACTCTTCTATACCCTTTTGAACTACAACATAGAGTTAATGACAAAACTAGGAGCTAAAATTTTTGTATAAACTCCCAAGGACAAAATATATTTTTGAGAATTTTTATAAATTTTTACTAAGCTAGGAAGTAGCCCTAAAATTTGAATCTATTTCCTGGAATTATTTTTATTCAGAAATGTTTTAAAACAGTAACGGGCCCCTCCCCTCGCTTTCTCTCTCTCCCGACCGGCCCAGCCCACTCCATCCCGCGTGCTCGGACTGACACCTGGGCTCCGCTTGTCAGCGAGCCCTCCCCTCTTCGCGCGCGCTGGACGCCTCGGCCCCACCCGTCACCTCTCTCGCTCGCGCGCTCACACCCGCTGGCCAGTGGCCCCCGCCTGTCAGACCCGTCGTCTACCTCCCGCCTCCGCCCCCAAATTCCGCCGACCGATGACCCCCACCTCGGATCCGCCTCGCTGGCCCCTCCCACTTTAATTCGACGCCATTAATCGGTCCCCCGCGTTCTCCCGACCATTTCCCCCCGTTAACCCACGCCATTAAGCCACGGGATCAACGCTGCGCGTGCATGGCCGAGCCCTCGCCGGCGAGTAAATCCCCCCACTCGGCTTTCCTTGTATACGACGCCCTTTAGCCCTCGCCAGTACCCCTATTTAACCCCCTGGCCTCCACCGCGTCCGACCCCCACGACCATTCGCTGTGAAGACAAACAGAGCACCCTCCACTCGGTTTTTAGCACAACACCGCCGCCTGTCCTCCAGCCGTCGCTCGCCGTCACTAGAGTCCCCCTCCGTCCTCGCCGACCGCACCACTACGACCGCAAGGACCGCCCCAACCTCGGCCACACCTTCACTGGCCAAGGAGATCACCGGATCACCATCGCCGTCGAGAACCCGAGGAACCCACCGCGTCTACCCTCGCCGCCGACCGCGCTCCGTCGACCCCTCGCCTCGCCTAAGGTACCGTCGTGACCGCCGTAGTGTCCTCTTTCCGTTTTAGGCCTTAGCTTTGACCGCCATCACCCGCCGTGGCCTCTGGCCCGCTCGCCGTCGCTGGAGAAGACGACCGGCACGGGCTGAGTACCCGTGCCGTGTCGGATTCACGCGCGACCGTGCGATCTGGATCTAACGGTGACGATTAATTCCCGCGTGCGATTTAATCTGATCCGTTAGATCTCGGTGAAGGGGTACGTTTTAATCTCGTGCGTCCGTTAGTATTTAAAACCCGCACTCGATCTCATGCGTCCACGTGGTACCCTTTCGCGCGTCTTAATCCTGGCCGTCCGTTATCACTTAAGCGCCCCCGCCTCGCCCCCGCGCGTTGGATCTAGATCCAACGGTCCAAATTGGGCCGGACCACGCGCACAGTGCGCGGGTTCACCGTGGGCCTGGCTCACCGTGAACCCGAGGGGATTTAAATTTAAAAATAAATTCCAGAAACTGCTTTAAACTTGTAAAATTCATATCTAGCGCATTTTAACTTCAAAAATTGCCATTCCACTTTCAGAAAATTTGTATTATTATTCTCTACATGTTCATTCAATAAAAACAATATGTTACTTTAGACTTTTTCATGTTTATTTAATAGGTATTCAAATACCCTTAGGGTAAAAATGTAAATTCAATTATTTAAATCTCACTAAAATTCATATTTATTTTCTTTCTGTTCATATATTGAATACCACTACATTGCCCATGAACCTTTCATTTTAAATTGATTAGAATGTTTAAAATGAGATTACTCACATTTAAAACCCCTTTCTCAAAGAACAACACTTCACTTTAATACCTTTAAAATTATTTATAAAATGAATTTCAGAACCTTAACAACACTGTTTTTCTTTACTTTAAACCACCTTAAACCCATATGCTTGTTGTGTGATTTTATATTGTTTAGATTGGATGTTGTATTTATTTTATTTTACTTTTTATATTGGGAAGACTACGACGCCGTCGAGGAGCCGGAATATTTCTCGGAAGTCCCTCCCTCGCCTTTCGCTGAACAAGGCAAGTCACCAAATCAATCTTTTGAGCATATTGAACCCATGCTTTATTAAACTATTGCTAAAACACATAGGTTATACCTGCATTAGTCAAATGAACCCTTACAATATATTTATATAGGATCCCCCGACCTTGATGTGCAACCCAAGCCATGCTCTCTAGCCTAAACTCCTTGTCACCATATGATAAATATTATTAGATAGTGTCCAATGTATTGACACAATTGCTATAGGATTAAAAATGAGTCGTAGCGATTGGTTCTACTATATGATCCCCGTTATTCTCATCTTTGGAATTCTGTCGGTGTTGGAGTTGTGGTTGTGAGTGGATGCATGGTGGGTTCCGGGTGCAAGCTAGGGCATTGGTCGGTAGCACCCGGGGCACCATAAGGACCGGTCTGTGGGATCCATTGCAATACACTTCCGTACTAACCACAAGTATAATGGGTAAGTCCTAACTAAGGTATGGAGTGTTCCAAACCGAGGCCACCATTTGGAGATGGGTCAAGCAGCACCTGCGGGTGGCTTGTACCAATGTGGCGCAAAAGGGGGTGCGACGTTAGCCGGGATGCGGCCTGGCGCGCCAGCGAAACCTAGGGCGGGTGGTTATCGCTTGGAGCATTTCATGCTGAGGTTTTGGCATGAGTTCCCGTGGTATGGGTCATCTTGTTTGGGATGAGTGCATGCCTTGTGGGTACAGTAGTACATCTTTGATCAGAGTTTTAAATCTTTTCGAAAAGCCGAGCCCACGGTCAAGGGCGGGTTGCGTGACATCCCACAATTAGATTACTCTGAATATGTATGCGCATTATGGTTTGGCATGTAAGGACTGTTGTGCGAGGAGGTAAAACGTACTCCTCGTGTTAGATGGTGATGTTGATGTTCATGTTTACTTTCCCGCATGATTAAAATTTGACCACACTAAATGCAATAACTGAAAATGTACTTTTCCACACTGTTAGACATTATCATTCCTTGTTTATTATCTTGCATTATTACTTGCATTTGCGGTGGCTTGTTGAGTACTCTTTGTACTCATACCCGTTGGACCCCACAGAGGATGTCTACTACGAAGATGGTCTGGAGTAGCGACCCAGTCAAGCAAAGATCCTGAAGAAGACGTTCGTCATGCTATTTACTTTTATCACTATTTTTATTTCAACACTTATGTAATAATATGGTCTGCGTACCATGAATAATTGTCGTATGTACGTTGTCGCATGATAAACCTCTTGTATTATTGTTTTTCTATGGAAATTCAATAATGTCTCGATTTTGATAAATCGGGGCGCTATGACCAGCTCTGGCCTAGCTATTATGAGATCACCCGAGTGCGCTCGCTCAAAGCCATGTGGTCATGACCCACTCTATCTCGGCTATTGTAGAGACGCCCAAACGCCACCGTTATAGTTGGGAGGCCATGACCAGCTCTGGCCCGGCTATTATTAGATCACCTGAATGCACTCGCTCTAAGCCATGTGGTCATGACCCACTCTGACTCGGCTATTCTAGAGATGTCTAAACGCCATTGTTCTAGCTGGCAGGCCATGACTTTCTCTAGCCCGGCTATTACGAGATTGCCTTAATGTGCTCTCTCTAAGCCATGTGGTCATGACCTGCTCTGACTCAGCTATTGGGAAGACACCCCAACACCACTATTCTAGCTAGGAGGCCATGACTCGCTCTGTCCTGGCTATTACGAGATCACTAGAGTGCCTTTGCCCTAGCTATGTGGTCATGACTCGCTATGACTCTGCTATTGCAAAAAGGACCAATCATCACCACTTTAGCCGAGTGGCCATGACCCGTTCGGCCCCCACTATTGTTGGTCTCCTGGAATGCTAGAATCCCTTACACTTCTACTGCGTAGTCATGACCCACTCTAACACAATGAGTGCTGATTTTTCCATATTGCTCCGATGACTCGCGCTCCTCGAGAGTAGGAGCGTTGTTTCCTGATCATGAGTAATGTAGATGGTTTCCGCCGACGCACGAGAGTCTCTAGTTCCCTTGCTAAGTGAGCCCATGTTACTCGGGCATGCTCTACACTCGGGCGGCTACGAGGAACCACTCTGAATGTTGTTTGCCTGTCCCGGGGCTCTTACGAGCATTTAGTCTCCGACCGATTGCCATCGCTCGCACTCAGCCATCCACGATGCTAAGGGATCTAAACAACGCGCATGTGGCTCAAGTTCCCTACGTTACATAGACCAAAGATATATCGATTGTTGACGTAAAAGATTACGCTAACAGGTTTAGAGAACTAAGTGTTTAACAAACGAAGTGTCTATTGAGCAAACTATTTCAAGCCTCTGAGATGGATAATAGCTTGAGATAGTGGAAGTGTGTATTGAATATCTGAGTATTCGATACCCTTTATAGAGTGAAGAGGGGTATTTATAGACCGAATACAAAGGGAAAAGACTTCTTTACCCTCTAATTACAACCGACTAAGAAGATATTGTTTAATATTCTTCATAGGGGTAAAAGAGTAAAAGACTAGTCTAATCGGTGAGAAGATAAATCTTCTATCCTCGCTGGCAACACCCCTTAGGGTGAAGAGGCTTTGGGAGGCTCCGTCACGTTGAAGTCTTGATGGATGTCTCCGCTGTATAGGGCTCCGAATACAACAGAGCCTTGATGCTTTTAGGATCTTCAGAGATCAAAGCTTCTGACTTCGTTTCTTCTGCTTGTATTGACATGGAAGTTTCCTTGACTTTTGGAGGATGAAATATTTTCCCCCAACATAGATGAAGCCGAGGCTTAGCATTGTGTGCAGCCAGACAGACAAAAGAAGGCTTGACAAAAGAAGAAACTTTTATTGCATTTCTATGACATGTACAAGAATTTTTTCTACACTATTTTTATCTGCTCAGTAGGATCAAGAAGACCCATGAGACGGTGAAGCCGTGTGAAGAATGCATTTTAGCATATTTTTCAACACACACTCCTGATTTGCCGCGCAAGATGCGCATCTCCGACGATGCCGCCCAAGTCACCGACAAGCCTTGGTCCATCGACGAGCGCTCCCTCACTACCGCCTTCGACGACTACGACACCAACAATGCTAGGGCTTGGCCGATCTCGGAAATGAGTGCCGAGATCGATCGCAGTGTCAAAGACCCACATTCCACTGGGACATTTCCTAGGCAAGGTGGTCTTCTTCGCTGACCCCCAGTGGACATTTCCTAGTCAAGGTGGACATTTCCTAGTCAAGGTGGACATTTCCGAAGCAAGTGATGGCGGCAGCTGCGGCGGCGGGTCCTTTAGATAACCCTCACCCAGCCAGTGCCCACAACCTCAGTCCAGTGTCTGCCAAGTATACGGATCAATCGTATAGCTTGGGGGCGTCGTCGTGCTCGAAGAAGTCAATTGCTTTAGCAATCGCCGGGAAAATTGGGCCCGGATTTAATGTATGCCAGCCTTGGGGTGAGGTGATCCTAGCACCACACACTGGAGAGGTGGTAGTGTTGGAGGCGTTCTTCGAAGCTGGATTAGGACTTTCGGCGGTAGATTTCTCTCCGAGGTACTAAGGCTTTTTCATGTGACTCTGCCCCAACTTTCTCCCAATGTGATTGCTCGTCTGGCCATCTTCAAATGGGCGATGTGGTCTGAAGGATGTGTCGAGCGAGCAGAGATCTTCATAGCCCTCCATAAAGCTTCGTGTCCAGTCGAAGACCTTTACAAACTCGGAGGGGAGAAGATGGTGGTTGACTTTGGGAGCATCAACATCCAACTCCGCGATGAGTTCCAGGATCAGTTCCCAACGAAGGCCATCAATGACAGATGGTACTCCGATTGGATTCTTCGCTGGTTCTATGCTGAGGTTAGGACAGACTACGCCTTGGCGGGGCCTTTAGAAGATATCTTCTACTGGAGGGAGACGGAGGTCCAACCGGACTCGAGCCCACTTCAGGTATGCCTTGGATTGTTACACTCCGTGAGTTGTCGCATGAGCATGCGTGACTTGGCGGAGGAGTTCATAGGACTTAGAATCCCTCCTCTGATGGCCTCTTGGCTGATCAATTTTGAAGAAAACCTAGAGGGGGGACTTCAGGAGATCCCTTCAAGCTCCGTAGGTAAAACTTCCATATATCCTGCATGAAAGTGTTTCGCACACAATATCGATTTTAAAAAAATGACTTAATCAAATAATATCTTATCTTTCACCTCCACATGTAACTTTGACTCTAGAACAAATCGTCCGGGTTGTGGAGAAGGTTCTCGGATCCCCTACGCCAGTTGAAAAGGAGCAGAGGGTGAAGTTGGTTGGAACTTGGGAGCGGTTCAACCGAGTATGGAGTGTGCTCAGAGTTGAACCCCCAACCCTTCCAGACTGGTCCACCCTAGACCAGGCTCCGAAGAAGAGGAAGGATAAGGTCGGGTCTTCGGGTCTGGTGAAGACTCCTGTGAAGAAGGTGGTTCAGAAGCTGAAGGCCCTTACTCCTTCGAAGTCTCTTGTCTCATCGCTGGAGCAATCCGAAGATGAAGAAGATGTAGACATGACAATGGCGGAGGAGTTCGAAGCCCTTCTTGCTGAGGACGAAGGGTCTCGAATGGGAGCCGAGGTCTCCATTCGAGATGGTGCGGTGGTGGCACCTATGGTTGAAGATAACCCTGAGTAGGTAGGGACTATAAACGTATCGTCTAGTTAGGAAGGTGCTCCTACTATGGAGGAAGGCGGAGCCAAGACTGTAGAAGCCCAAGTCTTGGCTCCAGACGAAGTGATAGTTGTAGTGGTTGAAGAAATCTCTACAACCATTCCTTCGGTTCAAAGTTCGGAGTCCAAAGAGGACTTCGGTCAGATGTTTGAGCCTCTGAGTAGTCTGGTGCTCATCCAGCAATAAGATGCCAGAGGTAAACCTCAGTTGAATACATCCTCCCCTTTTCTACCTGTATCATTTAAATAATGTCATATACCTCTTTGGTTTTATAGTATCGGCTCCGGTGGAGGTGGCTTCTGTCGTGGAAGTGGTTCTGGAGCTTGCGTCAGCTTTGATGCCATCATCGGCTACAGCATAGGAGGTGGCTCCAGTTTTGGAGATAGCTCCGAAGGAGGTGACATGCCCTAGAAAGGGTAAAGGCAAAAGTTGGCCCATGCCTGCTCCCGTTCTAGGGTGGACTCCGTTGGAGTCTACAGATAGAGGCCAGTCAATAGAGGCCTCTAAGGAGGCTTCATTGCGCTTCGGTCCTTATCCTAGAACCGACGATCGGAGTGCCTTGTCAAGGCTCCTACTCCTGCCCCCCTTCCTTGAATGGAGGACAGGGCTTCGCACTTTGCTAGAGCCTCTGGCTCGAGCTAGTCGCGAAGTTGGGGAGACTAAGTTGGCCTCCATCCTTGGAGAGGCCAAAGGGTCGGAGCTTTATGCTATTCTCCAACGGGCGGCTTACCAGGTATGAAGCACCCGCAAAAAATAGTTTAATCTAAACATGTATATATAAATTACTTACATTGCTCTTTTTTCCTTTGTAGCACGTCGTTTTTGGTCAGGCAGCTACTATGTCGAATGAGCGAGAATGCAACCGACTCAAGTAGAAGGTGACAGCTCTTCAAGGGAGTCTTACCGACTCCAAGAACAGAGCTTTCAGCTTGGAAGAAATGGCTTCGGCAGAGCGGAGCGCTAAAGCCAGGCTAGAAGCTACAAAAGGGGAGCTCGAGGCTGAACGGGTAGTGCTCCGGGCCTGAGTTGAAAGGCTTCGAGAGGAGCAGGTAGATTTGGGGGCTGAACTTATCAAGCTCCGAGAAGAGCAGCAAGGCTTAGCTGAAGAGGCGAGGAAGATGCTCAGACAGAAAATTGTCCTTATGACCGAAACAGCCATGCTCTCCTCTTTAATCTGTGAAATGACTAAATCGAACAAGGCATTGTCCGTAGAGAAGATAAAGTGTGAGAGCATGTCCTCCGAAACCATGGACGTCCTCTGGGGTGTTCTAGAATATTTCAGGACTTCCTGCGCTTCCTTGACGTCTGCTAATGACCCCTTGCTACGGAAAATGAAGATGATCCAAGTAGTAGCGAAGACAACGAAGATTGCGGGTACTCGGTACGGAGAGATCTCCGGCCAACTAGCCGCTCTTAGAGTGCTTCTCTACTACGAAGATATCAGATTTTCTGTTTCACCGGAGCCCGGAGCAGCCCCTGCTAGCTTTGGCGGTGACCGTCTGTTGACCCCTTTGCCTGACATGGTCATAGCTTGGGAGGTTTTTCAGCCATCCTGGAGAGCTGAAGGCCGGTCAGCCATGAAGGCATGGATCGATGAAGGCCTCCGTCAAAAGCAAGCACAGCCACAGCCTTCGAGCAACAAGCCTCCTTTGGACCCGAAGGTTTAGTTCTCCTTAGGGTTATGCTTATGTAAAAAGTTATGTTTTGTATTCTTTTGAATGAAAAATACTTATTTGGAAATGTATTTAGGCTTTACGACCTTTTTTGGATGAGCTTGAAGTATTAGAGGTTAACGAAGAGATTCGTCAATAGTGGGCTACCTTCGAAGCCTTAAGGCCTCACAGGCGTCCCCGATTTTCAATTCCTCGGGGGAGCCATGGAGAGGTTATACCCGAAATATGTAAAGAAGCATTATCCTACATTAAGGAGGAGAAGGAGGAAGAAGTTGTTAATATAGCGTCTTCGTCTTCGGAGGACATTGATTGGTCCGAAGAACAGTGGTCTGGCAAGGAGCAAGAGAAGAGTAGCCCCGAACGACTTTGGACCTAGGCCGAGCTTCAGCAAGAACAAAGAGATTTCCGAGCTTCGAAGAAGGGGAAATGAGTTAAACGTAAAGTTCTGAAGACTCCGGGCTCTGGGACGAGTCACCTTCGAAGCCGAGCCAACTCTGAATCTAGCTCTTGGTATCGAAGGGGTCTCCGCTTCCTCCTTGGCTTAGACACTGATTTTTCTTAGTGTAATAAAATTTATTGAGTAATATACGCTAAAATGCTTCTGAAATGCTTCGAAATTGTCTTGTTATCTCCTAGCCCCTCTTTAAGGGTAAGCATCTTTGATTTTCAAGTGAAGATGGTGTTGATAGCAACAAATGGTATCAATGATTAAGGTTGTCAAAATATCAATTTTGGCAATTTGGGCCAAAACACACATGTCCCTGGTCGGGCCGAAGCCCTACAGGGCCGAAGGACCATTGGGCTACGGGCTCCAGAAGTTTCCAGCCAGCCCACAGCCTTCGATCAGGAGGCCTTCGGAGGCCCACACATCCGAAGCTTCGGCCCGAGGACAGGCTTCGACGGGCCTAGCTGAAGGCCCACTTCGGGTAGAGATAGAGTTGGATCCGTTTTAGGCTAAGTGTTTATCTCTACGCATGATTCAGCCGAGTTATAGCAGATTAGATTTAGAGATTAGAAGTATAGCCCCTATAAATACAGGAGCGAAGCCGATTCAAAGCCCCCCGTCCAACCCCCCTAACAAAATCAACCACAAAACCCTATCTTTGAATTCGCATTTACTTTATCTTTACTTTTCTGTACTCTTCGTGGGTTTGCCTGGAAGCCCTCTGACGGCCACTTCGGAACAGTGGTAATCCTTGTTACTTCGCTTGTGAAGTATCCGTTAATCTACGTAATAGATTGCTATCGCCTTATTACTTCACCTGTGAAGTATCCGTTAATCTACGTAATAGATTGCTATCGCCTTATTACTTCACCTGTGAAGTATCCATTAATCTACGTAATAGATTGCTATCGCCTTGTTACTTCGCCTGTGAAGTATCCGCTAATCTACGTAACAGATTGCTACCTTCGCCACTAGTGCAACACTTAGCAGAATTCGGTCCTTAGGCTGAATTGGTACTTCGAATCTACTCCGTTGTAGGTTTCCACGTTCAGAGCTACTTCGATGGAGGTGTTCGGAGCTGAGAGATCGGTTTTGGAGGTTGCCAGAACACCCTTCGATGAGACTGTTGCTTCGACCGCATGCTTCGCCAACAGACTTCAACATGACAGGCATCACCACGCTCGTACTCCGCTCCAAACGAAGTTGCGTTCGCGCGTTGCGCCTGTCATTACCATGTATCTTGCTGTATCAGAGACTTCACGCTGAACCCCGCTATTCAAAGGTGATTGTCGTGTCTAGAACCATTCAGAGTTCATCTTCGGCCAGATCAGTCCGAATGCCGAAGGTACCCTTCGGCGAGACACTTCGCATCAACTGTCGAAGGTACACTTCGGCGACCTCCTTCGCACTGTACTTCGAATTGGTCAGGCTCTAATCAGTTTACTAATTTATTGTGTTTAATATATTTCTTTTGGCTAATTGGATTATTTTGTGTGATCTGATTTCCTGGCGACTCCACCCCCATTACCATGGCTAAGGGTATTCAGAACGTGACGTCGATGCTGTGTTATGCTTAGGCTTGTCCCTAAGTATCCACACACTATTGGATCGTCGAACTGACCCAAGTGTGGGGGCACGTTTTCGTGTCAATAGATGGTTACGCACAACGACTGTAATGCCAGCTAAGAGTACAATTTCAATAACTTTTATTTTCGGAGGCTCGGAGCCCTTGGTTATATTTAAAAGGAATTAAGTACTCGTAGTCCGAAATTCGAATAGATGGTCACTAGGGACCTCCTAGATTTCTTTGACCCCATTGGTTCGGAGTCCGAAAATCATAGCTTAGTACTCTTTTTTGGATGTGGTCGCTTCAGAATCTTTTTCGAATGTATTAGGATCCAATTATAATGGTCGCTTTGGACTCTTTTTATTGATGATTTCAAGCAGATTGCTCAGAGTCCGTATCATTTTGTCTCTTTGGACTCTTTTTACGGATGCTTTCAAGCCAGGGGCTCGGAATCCGCTTTTTATGGTCTCCTTCAACTCTTTTTATGGATGCTTTCAAGCTAATTGCTTTCAAGTCGGTGGATTGGAATCCGCTTTTCATGGTACTTTCCCACCTTGACGGATGCTTCGAGTCGGTGGCTCGAAGTTTGTAAGTTAGGTTCGAATGAATAATACTTACCTCTGCAATCAGCTCCATCCCCTTAGTGCATCCAATAGGAGTAGGAATCATCTTGAGAAGCACACATTATTCGAACCATAAGC
Source organism: Zizania palustris (assembly GCA_019279435.1). NCBI lineage: Eukaryota > Viridiplantae > Streptophyta > Magnoliopsida > Poales > Poaceae > Zizania > Zizania palustris. The sequence continues at coordinate 55,666,774 of JAAALK010000080.1, forward strand.
TTTATTCATTTAGAAAGCGTTTACAAATGATTACAAGGATCCCCTATGCGAAGTATCGCTTAAGGTGCTCCACATGCCATGCATGTTTTTATTCTTCACCTTCTAAATTAGCTAATTTAAAAGACTCGGGGCGTCCTGAACGAAGGATGATATATGGCCCTTCCCATTTATTTCCTAATTTCCCCAGAGCAATAATGCTTCGCAGTACTAAATGACCCGGTTTAAGTTCATTAAGTTTTATCTTCAGGTCATACCAAGTCTTTGTCTGATGTTGATACTTCATGAGGTTAGCAACAGCTCAAGGCCTTGTTTCTTCAGATAGGTCCAGCGAAGTCCGTCTTTCATTTTCCATTTCAGGTTCGATGGTGCGAAGTGATCCTCCATTAAGCTCCATCGGCATCATGGCTTCATCTCCGAATAGTAACCTAAAAGGGGTGAAACCTATGTAACTTGCTTGAGTGGTCCGAATGTACCATAAAATCTTCGGAAGTTCTTCAGTCCATAGCCCCTTCGCTAATCATACTATTCTTCGATTCAGGCCTGACAAAATATTACCATTACCTCGCTCGACGGCTCCATTGGATTGGGGATGACAGACAGCTGCAAAACACATTTCAATACCAAGACCTTCGCAGAACTCTCTAAAGGGTTCGACTTCAAATTGAGTGACATTGTCGATTGTCAGCTGTCGAGGCACTCCAAACCTGAAAATAATATTTTGCCAGAAAAAATTTTGTACATTCTTTGAAGTGATAGCTGTGAGGGGTCCTGCTTCGACCCACTTAGAAAAATATTCAATTGCTACCACTACAAATTTCAAACTGCCTTTTGCCATTGGGAAGGGGCCAATGAGATCCATACCCCACTGGGCCATTAGCCATACCAGAGTAATAACTTGAAGATGTGTTGGTGGATGATTACTTTGTCTTCCCATCCATTGACAACCTTGGCAAGTGCAGACTAAAGCCTCCGCATCAGCTAATATTGTAGGCCAATAAATTCCCCAGCAAAGTTTTTTGCCTGCTAAGGCCCGAGGGGCAAGATGGCTACCACAAAGGCCTTCATGAATTTCTCGGAGTATATCTTGGCCTTCATCTTGGGAAATACATCAGAGTAGGGGATAACAAACTCTAGCCTTGTATAAAATATCGTTGATAATATGATAATTCCAGATTCTTAACTGCAGTCTCGATAGCTTCGGGCCTTCGGGAAAATTAGCTTTGCCTTGCAATAATGCCATAATTGAACTCCGCCAATCGGTGCTTGGTATGCAAAGGACCTCCACAGGAGGGAGTTGGGGCACCGAAGGGGAGGCAAGATCTTCATAAAAAGCCCCTTCCAGAATATCCAGGGCTCCGACTGCAGCTTTTGCCAAGATATCTGGTTGTACATTGTCAGCTCGTGGGATGCTCCGGACAGAGATCCCTTTAAATGCTGCTTCGATCTTATGGATCCCTTCTAGATATCTAGCAAGTTGCGGATGTCGAACCTGGAAACTTTTATCAATGTGCCCTGCTACGATTTGGGAATCTGTTTTTATAACAACTCTTGTAGCACCAAGGGAACGTGCCTTGCGGAGGCCTAGCAATATTCCTTCGTACTCCACAATATTATTGGTGGACTTAAAGTTGAGCCTTGCAGAGTACATTGATTTATGCCCTGAAGGCAAAATTATGACCGCTTCGGCACCTGCTCCGGATGCTTGAAAATCTCCATCGGAGTATATGGTCCATATGCCTTCATTTGATTCTTCTAGAGCCCATACAGCAGACGGAGTCCATTCTGCTACAAAATCAGCCACCACCTGTGACTTGATTGTTGTTCTTGTTACAAAGGAGATAACGAAGGGGGGTAGCTCAATGGCCCACTTTCCAATTCTCCCTGTAAAGTCCTTGCTTCGGAGCATATCTCCTAGAGGATAAGAAGTTGATATAATTACATTATGTGTTAGAAAATAATGTCGTAATTTCCTCGAAGCCATTACCAGAGCAGAAGTGAATTTTTCCAACTCGGAGTACCGGGTTTTTGCTATGGATAAGGCTTTTGATACAAAATATACTAGATTTTGTACCAACTTCCCATTAAAATCCATTTCTTAAACAAGGATTGTAGTGACAGCGGAGCCCGTAGCTGCAAGATAGAGGAGAAGAGTTTCATCTGTGATGGGTACAGTGAGTGTTTCAAGGTTGCCAAGATAGTATTTAATATCATCAAAACTCTTTTGGCACTCAGGTGTCCATGCAAAATCTTTGGACCCTTTTAAGGCTTTGAATATTGGGAGGCTCCGCCCTATAGACCTTGCCAAAAATCTGCTAAGGGTTGCGAGGCGTCCGACAAGTTTCTGAACTTGCTTCAAATTTTTTGGCGGACCCATTCTCTGCAATGCACTTATCTGTGTCGGGCTAGCTTCGATCCTCCTGCTCGAAACTAAATACCCTAACAATTTTCCAGCTTGAGCCCCGAAGATACATTTTTTGGGGTTGAGGAACTCTACATGCTCGGAGGCTCTCAAAAGTTTCTACTAAGTCTAGACTATGTTGGTGCTTTAAAGCATTCTTTATTACAATATCATCCATATAGGCTTCGACATTATGGCCTATGTGGTGACCTAGAGCCTTAGCAAATAACCTTGAAAAAGTTGCCCCGGCATTTCTTAAGCCGAAGGGCATTCTTACATAACAAAAGACTCCCGAAGGAGTTACAAATCTTGTCTTGGCTTCGTCTTCCCGTTTTAACCATATTTGATGATATCCGGAGTACGCGTTGAGGAAGCTCAAAAGCTCGGAGCCAGTAGTGGAGTCGACTAATTGATCAATGCGGGGCATGGGGTAGGGGTCACGTGGGCATGCTCTCTTCAGGTATGTGAAGTCAATGCACATGCGCCACTTGTCGAAGGCCTTTTTCTTGACGAAGACAGGGTTGGCTAACCACTCCGTATGGGCCACTTCTCTAATGATCCCGGCCTTCAACAATTTTTTTACTTCTGCTTTAGCAAGGTCCGCCCTCTCTGTCGACAATATGCGAAGCCCCTAGCGAATAGATCGAACCCTTGGGTTGATGAGTAGGTTGTGCTCAATGATACTTTGGTCGATTCCGAGAATAACTTTGTCATACCAGGTAAAGAAATCCAAATTTTCTTTAACTACTTCCAGTGAAGTAGCAATTTTTGGAGGCAAATCCTTGCCAAACTGGATGGGATAGTCTTTGTCATCCTTGACAATGATCCTTGTTACAATTTCACCTTCGGGGCTTGGCCTGGGGGAGGATATCTTCGAGAATTCACTTGACGCGGGGGTATACTCCGAATGGTCTTGCACATTATTTATCTGTCTAGGATCAAGGGGTGGACAATAATGGCCGTATTCTGCCCTTCGCGCCGCAGCTTGGTCGCCGAAGATCGTAAGCACTCCTCCTTGTGTGGGCATCTTCACACATAGATAACTATGATGTGCCACGGCTCCGAATTGATTTAGCATGCCCCTTCCGAAGATGACATTATAGGCATAAGGGGCATTAACGACGTCAAATATCACCTCTTTAGTTCTAGATAGGAGCCCCTCTCCGAAAGCGACCTGAAGGCCTATTTGGCCGAGGGCATCGAGAGGAGAGCCTGCGAAGCCTTGAAGCGGACGAGCTGCTGGGAGTAGATGTTTCTGTGGGATGCATAGCTAGTCGAAGGCCTGGACGAAGATAATATCAGCGGAGCTTCCGCCATCAACCAGCACTCTCTGGACCTCCGTTCCTGCAATATCAGCAGTGATAACAAGGGGGTCCGCATGAGGGAATTTAATACCTGTTGTATTAGCCGCGGAGAAAGATATAGGCATGTGAGACCACTCGGGCATTTCAGCAGCCGACGAGGATGCCCCAATATGCCCTACTTCACGAACATACTCCCTCCTTTGCCTTTTCGACATGCCACCCAAGGTTCCCCCTTCGGAGATGGGAAGAACCACTCGTTTGCCTCGATCTTGTGTATCTTCTTGCTTCAGAGGTGGCATAACACTGGCCACCGAAGGCTGTCTTGGGGCTTCGAAGCTGTATACACGTCTGATGGTCTACACCGGCTCCAGACGTGCCTTGGGAGGGGCTCGGTCAGTAGTGCCTTGACCGGAGCTCCTCTCGAGGTACTCACTCCGCAGAGCTAGTATATACTTGCATGCATCAGTAGCATGGCTATGATTCTCAACGTGGACACAACAGAAGAAGGCTTGGCCACTGCCAGCCAGCTTCCTTGGCGTCCTCTAGCCTCTGACCTTGCTTACTGGAGCTTGCAGATTCTTAGGGAGCGATTTCGATGAAGAGGGAGCAATATTCAAGACTTTGGAGAGAGGATGCTTTTGCCCTCTTCGTCTGTCATGCTGGTTGTCGAAGTGGTACCCTTGTGAAGGAGTCGAAGTCTTCACTTCAAGTTTCACTTCTTGGATGGTTGGCGAATATGAAGCCGTCCTTCAGAGCCATCCTTCTTTCAACCTAGCATACTCCTCAAAGTAAGACATTAGCTATGCTACTGAGGAGATATGCTTCTGGTGAAGCTTGTCGAGGAGGCCTACATTTGTGACTCCTTCATGAGCTGCATCAACCACAGATGATGCGGACAGCCCTCTTATCTATGACTTGGTATGAGCGAAGCTCTAGAAAAATTGACGCAAAGTTTCTCTAGGTTGCTGCTTCACCTGAAAAAGACTTCCGGTAGACATAGGGGGCACGAAGGTACCTTGGAAGTTGCTCCTGAACTTCTTTCTCAATTGCTCCCAAGATCCAATTGATCCTAGTTTTAAAGACCAGAACCAATGCAGGGCGACCCCTTCAAGCGCAAGAGGGAAACACTTCTCCATTGTGTCCAGACTCCTCTGCTGGCTTCGATTGCTAAAGCATAAGAACGGGAGAATTCCCCGGGATCTTCCTCTCTGGGGTACTTACAAAGCATCAAAGTCCTGAATTTGGGGTCGAAGCTCACCTTCTGCAAGTCTAGGTGTAACGGAGATTCATCATCAAAAGAAGCATTTTGAGTGCTACTCTGAATCTCAGAGGCTTCAGGATAGAAGGTAGGACCGTCATCTTGAGGCACCTCCGGGATGACAGGGCTAGCCTAGGGGAAAAGCCTGTCGGCAGCTTCTTGCCTCCACCTTGTTACTTCAGCCTGAAGATGGGCCATCTAGGTTGCCACGTCGTCAAGACGATCTTCATTTCCTCCGGACGGGACCTCTAGGTCTTGAGAACTGAAGAAGTCAGTTCGAAGCATAGACGGAGCTATGGGAAAGGCTTCGTCAGTTCAGAGCATGGACGGAGTCTCAATAGAGGCTTCGTATGCTCGAGGAAGAGTATTTGTTTTGGGATTTTGAGGTGGGGGACCACGGAGGGTCCTTCGATCTCAGTGGTGTTCGAATATCTCAACCCGGAGGTCCGAGGATACCTTCGGAGGGGACTAGTGCCTAGGCTCCACTTAGGAGGCATGGCTCTAGGAAAGGATTGGTAGAGAACAAAGTTTTTGTACTAGGTTCCCCGCGGACGGCGCCAACTGTTGGTGTAAAATATTATGCTAACAGGTTTAGAGAACTAAGTGTTTAAAAAACAAAGTGTCTGTTGAGCAAACTATTCCAAGCCTCTGAGATTGATAATAGCTTAAGATAGTTCGAAGTGTGTATTGAATATCTGAGTATTCGATACCCTTTATAGAGTGAAGAGGGGTATTTATAGACTGAATACAAAGGGAAAAGACTTCTTTACCCTCTAATTACAACCGACTAAGAAGATATTGTTTAATATTCTTCATAGGGGTAAAAGAGTAAAAGACTAGTCTAATCGGTGAAGAGGCTTCGGGAGGCTCCGTCATGCCGAAGCCTTGATGGATGTCTCAACTGTATAGGGCTACGAATATAGCAGAGCCTTGATGATTTTAGGATCTTCGGAGATCAAAGCTTCTGACTTCATTTCTTTTGCTTGTATTGACATGGAAGTGTCCTTGACTTCTGGAGGATGAAATATTTTTCCCAAACATCGATGAAGCTGAGGCTCGGCATTGTGTGCAGTCAGACAGACAAAAGAAGGCTTGACAAAAGAAGAAACTTTTATTGCATTTCTATGACATGTACAAGAATTTTTTTCTACACTATTTTTATCAGCTCAGTAGGATCAAGAAGCCCCGCGAGACAGTGAAGCCGTGTGAAGAATGCATTTTAGCATATTTTTCAACACATGCTCCTGACTTGCTGGGCAAGATGCGCATCTCCGACGATGCCGCCCGAGTCACCGACAAGCCTTGGTCCATCGACGAGCGCTCCCTCACTGACGCCTTCGACGACTATGACGCCAACAATGCTAGGGCCGGGCTAATCTCGACAATGAGTGCCGAGATCGATCGCTGTGTCAAAGACCCACCTTCCACCGGGACATTTCCTAGGCAAGGTGGTTGTTGGGGGAAAATATTTCATCTTCGGGGTTATTGCCGCAACAGCATGACAGCAGATAGTGGATTCTAAGGTTTCCAGACGTCCATCTTCGAAGATACCCTGAGTCAAGCTCGAAATACAAAGATAGGCATTAGTTCGAAGTACATATTCGAACTAAGGTTCTGCGAGATCTTTGTTGCCAGCTAAGATGGAAGATTTATCTTTTATATCATTAGATTAGTCTTTTACCATTTTAGCCCTATCAAGGGTACCGAATAGTTTCCACTATGTCGGTTGTAATAGAGGGGTAAATAGGTCTTTTCCTTAATATTTGGGCCTATAAATACCCCCGTTTCACCCTGTAATAGGGACCGAATACAAGTTATTCAATACACACATTCGAACTATTCTAAGTTGTTATCCTTTCGGAGGCTTAGAACAGTTCTCTTCGCGAACACTTCATTTGTTAGTTTCTATTCTACAGAAACCTGTTAGCGTAATATTTTACGCCAACAGTTGGCGCCGTCCGTGGGGAACTTAGTCCGAAAAACTTCGTTCTCTACCAACCTCTTACATCATGCCTCCTAAGCGGAGTGCACCCCGCAATCCCGTTCGGAGGTCTTCTCGGATCTCCGGAGAGATACCATTCGACACGGTTGAAGTCGGAGGCCCTTCGACATTCCCTCCGCAAACTCCGGAAGGGGCTTCTATCCCTCGAACATACGAAGCTTCTCCGCCAACCCCTTCCATACTTCGACCACCCGGAGTCCCTCCTCCACCTTCCATCCCAATTCGAACTGATCCTACTAGTTCTCAAGACCCGGAAGATCCTTCCGGAGGAGATGAAGACGATCTTGGAGATATGGCCACTCAAATGGCCAACCTTCAAGCTGAGGTAGCAAGGTGGCGACAGGAAGCTGCGAACAGGCTTCGCTCTCAAGCCATCCCAACTATCCCAGAAGTGCCCGAAGATGACGATCTCGATTATCCCGAAGCCCCGGAGAACGCCTCCTTTGATAATGAATCTCCACTGCATCCTGAGCTGCAGAAAGTTCGCTTTGATCCAAAGTTCAAAACTTCGAAGCTCTGTAAGTATGCCGGAGATGAAGATCCCGGAGAGTTCGTTCGTTCTTACGCCCTAGCAATTGAAGCTAGCGGAGGAGTTCGAGACACCATGGCGAAGTGCTTCCCCTTAGCTCTTCAAGGAGTGGCATTAAGGTGGTTCTGGTCCTTGAAGCCGGGATCAATTAATTCATGGTCACGGCTGAAGAAGAAGTTTATAAGCAATTTTCAAGGCACCTTCGTGCCTCCCATGTCAACAGGAAGCCTTTTCCAGGTGAAACAGCTCCCCGGAGAGACATTGAGGCAATATTTTAAGCGCTTCGCTCATACGAAGTCGCAAATTCGGGGGTTGTCTGCATCTTCAGTAGTTGATGCAGCTCGGGAAGGCGTCACTCATCAAGGCCTCCTGGATAAGCTTCATCGGAAAAGCATCTCCTCGGTCTCTCAGTTGATGTCATACTTCGAGGAGTATGCGAGGTCAGAAGAGGGTTGGCTTCGAAGGACTGCCGCTACTTCGTCCATATTGCAAGAAGTTAAAGTAGAAGTGAAAACTTTGGCACAGCCACAAGAACCAGTCTTCGAAGTGCAACATGATCGGAGAAGAGGGCAAAAGCACCCTCGTTCTGAAGTCATGAATATTGCACCCCCACAGAAGTTTACACAGAGAGCTCCACAGTCTTCGGGGAACAAGGCCAGCGGCTGGAGGCCGCCAGGGAAAATGGCTGGCAAGGGCCAGACCCTTTTCTGCTGCATCCATGGAGAAAATCGAAGCCATGCAACTGATACTTGCAAGGCTATACTTACACTAAGGGGAGAGTACCTAGAGAGAACTTCGGGTCGAGGTACTACCGACCGAGTTCCAGCTGCAACGCGCCCAGAGCCAGTCCAGGCTGTGGCGCGGATAGAAAACTTTGATGCTGCAAGACACCCTCTGGTGGCCAATGTTATGCCACCTCCGAAGCAAGAGGAAGGGCAAGATCGAGGGAAGAGAGTAGTTCTCCCCATCTCCGGAGGAGGTACCCTCGGAAGCATGTCAAAGAGACAGCGAAGACACTACGTCCGGGAAGTAGGTCATATTGGGACTTCGTCGTCTACAGCTGTAATGCTGGAGTGGTCTCATGTACCGATATCCTTTTCTGCGGAGGATGCAGCTGGTATTAAGTTCCCGCATGCAAATCCACTTGTTATCACTGCTGATATTGCGGGCACTGAAGTTTGAAGGGTGTTGATTGACGGAGGTAGTTCGGCAGATATCATTTTTGTTCAAGCCTTCGATCAATTGTGCATTTCCAGGAAGCATCTCCTTCCAGCGGCTCGTCCTTTGCAAGGCTTCGCAGGACCTCCGCTTGATGCACTTGGCCAAATAGGCCTGGAAGTTACCTTCGGAGAAGGTTTATTGGCCCAGACTGAGGAAGTAATCTTCGATGTTGTAGATGCCCCGTATGCTTACAACGTCATCTTCGGAATATTTTTCTAAGTGGGTGGAAGCAGAACCCTTAACAGCTATCACTTCGAACAATGTACAGAAATTCTTCTGGAAGAACATCTTTTGCCGGTTCGGAGTGCCTAGATACCTCACAGTTGATAATGGAACACAGTTCGACGCAGAACCCTTCAGGAAGTTTTGCGAAGATCTAGGCATTCAGTTATGTTTTGCTGCAGTGAGGCATCCTCAGTCTAATGGAGCCGTAGAGCGAGCCAATGGAAATATTTTATTAGGGCTAAATCGAAGAATAATAGGATTAGCAAAGGGACTGTGGACCGAAGAGCTTCCAAAGATTTTGTGGTCCATTCGGACTACGCAAACAAGGTCCACGGTTTTACTCTGTTCAGACTACTATTCGGAGATGAAGCTATGACTCCAACGGAGCTCAAAGGAGGATCATTTCGCAGCACCGAACCGGACATTGAAGAAGAACGACAAGCTTCGCTAGATTTATCAGAAGAAACAAGACTTCGAGCTGTAGCAAATTTATCAAAGTATCATCAGCAGACGAAGGCTTGGTTTGACCCGAAGGTTAAGCTCAATGAACTAAGACCGGGTCATCTTGTTCTACGAAGCATTATAACACCAGGGAAGTTAGGGAATAAATGGGAAGGTCCATACCTAATTGTCCGTTCAGGGCGCCCTGGCTCCTTTAAGTTGGCTAATTTAGAAGGTGAAGAGTTAGCACATACTTGGCATGCGGAGCACCTAAAGCGATACTTCGCATAAGGGCTCCTTGTAATTCGCTTGTAATCATCTTCTAAATTAATAAAGCATATGATCCTGATAGTGCCTTCCCCTCATAGACTTCCAGCTTCCGAGTGGACGCACTGGAACCGCGGGGTCGACCGAGAGGGAAGTGTCATGAAGCTGGGTTGTATTTTCGGACTTCGAACCTGCAAGTTCGAAGCTTCCGATGTGGGGGCTGACATAATCTGGAGTCCAAGCCACCGGCTTGTAGGCATCCGTAAAAGAGCCCAAAACCACATCATACGGAGTCCAAGCCATTGGCTGGTAGACTTCCGTAAAAAGAGCCGAAGGTGGCCAAAACCTGCGGAGTCCAAGCCATTGGCTGGTAGACTTCCGTAAAAAGAGCCGAAGGTGGCCAAAACCTGCGAAGTCCAAGCCATTGGCTGGTAGACTTCCGCAAAAAGAGCCGAAGGTGGCCAAAATATACGAAGTCCAAGCCATTGGCTGGTAGACATCCGTAAAAAGAGTCCAAAGAGACCATTGCAAACTCCGAACCATTGGTTCGACAGAGATCGCAAAAATAAGCCAAAGGTGGCTAAAGCAAAACAGAATTTGAGCCATGAGCTTCGAATGTCTGTTAACACAGTCCAAAGTGACAAATTATCTAAGATACTAAAGTATCTTGAAAGTTATCTCAAGTGATTTCTTTCATAAAACAAAGGTACTAAATTGCCATTCTTCCGACTGCAAATAGTCGAAGACATTTTATAAGATTTTAAAAGATCTTTAAATTGCAGAGGGGCTCTGAACCCCCAAAAAATTGTACTCCGAAGTTTTTTCTTTGCGCATAACCATCTTTGAATACATTTCGAAGTTGCTTATACCCAAAGAGGGGCTAGTAAATATGGAGACAATTTTAAATCGGTATTCATTATTCAAACAAATATGTTTACAGATTACATTATGAAAAATTGGTATCTATACCAAGAAGGAATCGAAGACCTCTTCGGTCCCTAGAGCTAGGGGTGGAACGACTAGTTCCAGCACCGGGAGTTCTAACAACTTTGCATTTAACTCTCTTGCCCCCCTTCGAAGCTCTAAAATCTTTCTGTTCTTGCTGAAGCTCGGCCCAAGTTCGAAGCCGTTCGGGGCTTCTTTCCCAGCTTCTAAGATCTTCAGATCTTTTATTTTGAACTTCAGTCTTCGTCTTCAGACCAAATAGTGTCTTCAGAAGACAAAGTGTTTACGTTAACCTCTTTTTCTTCCTCTTTAATATAAGACAATACATCTTTGATTACTTCGGGCGCAATTATGCCGGAGTCATCTCGAGGAATTAGAAATCGAGGACGCTTGTAAGTATTTAGAAGTTCGAAGGTGTTCCATAATGACCGAAGTTCGTCGTTAATATCTAACACTTTGATATCTTCCGTATGAGACAAAGCCTAAAAATATGATAAACAAATTTTCATTGATAAATGTTCATAAGCATGAAGCTTTACATAGTCAAAAATCCTAAATTATTCCTAAACCTGCGGGTTCGGAGGAGGCTGACTGCTTGAAGCTTGGTTCCGAACTTGCTTTTGGCGTTGACCTTCGTCAATCCAAGCCTTGATCGCAGTGCGACCTTCGGCTCTCCATGAAGCTTGGAAGGCCTGCCAGGCAGCGGTCACGCCTTCGGAAGGAGTCAGAAGCCGCTCGTCGTCGAAGGTAATAGGGCCCTCTGCGCTCAGAGTGATTGTTCGGCCCAAGTCCTCGTAGTAACGAAGTAGTCCGATGGCAGACACTTGTCCGGAGAGTTCTCCGTAACGAATGTCCGCCGTCTTCATTTGCTTCGCTGCTCCTTGGATCCTTTTTAACCGACGCAGCAGAGTGACGTTGTCATCTGAAGGAAGTGATCCAGTAGTATCGAAGTACTCCAGAACACCTAGCATCTGTTCTATGACCTCCGTAGCTACGTTCTCGGACTTAAGCTTTTCTTCAATTAATGCATCCTTGCTCGAAGTCGTTTCTTCTAGAACTCCGGAAAGCCTAGCATTCTCCGTAGTTAAAGTATTCTTCTGATTTAGGAGTTGGCTAGCTTCCTCTTGGAGCTTGACAAGCTCGGACCCCGCATTAGCATGCTCCAACCGCACCCTTTCGATTTCCGCCCGAAGCACGATCCTTTCTGCTTCGAGCTCCTTACTTGCAGCCTCCAAACCTTGTCTGGCCCTGCGTTCTGCCGAAATCATATTATTCATTTGAACCACTCTAGCTTCGGAGAAAGATAAGTTGCGCTGAAGAGCTTCGTTTTCTTCCCGAAGCTGAGCAATTTCACGTTCGCCTGATAAAGTTGCAGCACGGGCCAAGACCGCTTGCTAAGAAAAGAAAAAATTGAAGTAAGAAATTATTCATGTATAATTTGTTATTGGTTCGAAGGTGTTCCGTACCTGGTAGGCTGCTCATTCCATGGCAATGTTTAGCTCCGAACTCTTCGCCTCGCTTAAAATAGCTACCAGCTCTGTCCCCTCGACTTCGCGACTGGCTCGACCCAAAGGTTTGAGCAGAGTCCGAAGCCCAGTTCTTTTCTCCAAAAAAGGAGTTAAAAGAGGGAGCATGTAACACCCCAAATTTTCAAAACAATAAAAATGTTATTAAATTCAATTTCTTGGAATTATTATTTCAGAAAATACTTTAAATACCTTTTTATACCTTTTTTAACTACAACATAGAGTAGATGGCCAAACCAGGAGCTGAAAAATTTTGTATAAACTCCCAAAGCCAAGAAATATTTTTGAGGATTTTTATAAATTTTTATCAACCTTGGAAGTAGCCCTAATATTTTAATCCAATTCCTGGAATTATTTTTATTCAGAAAAACTTTAAAACAGTAATGGGCTCCCCTCCCCTCTCTCTCTCCCGGCCGGCCCAACCCAATCCCACCCGCGCGCGCCTTCTGACTAGTGGACCTCGCCCGTCAGTGACCTCCGCTCTGCACCCTCGCCCGGCCCCACCTGTCGGCACCCGCCGTTCCCCCTCGCGCCCGAGCCCGGCCCCACCCGTCAGTCGCCGTTCGCTCACCCGCGCTCACTGGCTTGTGGCCCCCGCTCGTCAGAACCGTCTTCAACCCCGCGCCAGCCCCCCCCCTAATCCCGCCGGCGAGAACTTCGCCTCGGATCCCCTCGCCGGCTCCCCCTCCCGTTAAACCGACGCCGGCCATTAACTCCCCGAGGCCCACCGCCCATTTAAACCCATAAAGGCACGCGTTTAAGCCCCCGGGAATGCAGCGCCGTGCATGGCCGCGCCCTCGCCGGCGACTTCAATCCCCCCTCGGCTTTCCTTGCATGTGAGCCCCCTCCGGTGTCCTATTTAACCCCCTGGCCTACGCCGCGTCCGACCCCCACGCCCACTCGCTTCGAGAACGAACAGAGCGCCCTCCCTTCGCCTTTGAGCGTTTTCCCCCTGCTTCGCCTCCGGCCGCCCCTCGCCGTCGCCTCAGACCACTCCGGCCCGCGCCTCCGCCACCGTCGTGACCGCAAGGACGTCCCCTACCTCGGCCACGTCTCCGCTGGTTAAGGAGATCACCGGAACACCGTCGCCGTCGAGTACCCGAGGAGCCTTCCGCGTCTACCCTCGTCGCCGGCCACGCCCCGTCGTCCCCGGACCGCCGCCAAGGTACCATCGTGACCGCCGTAGCGTCCCCCTTCCATTTCTAGGCCTAGCTAGGACCGCCGTCGCTCGTCGTGGCCGCTGGCCCGCTCGCCGTCGTCGGAGAAGACGACCGGCACGGGTTGAGTACCCGTGCCGTGTCGGATCTGATCCCGACCGTGCGATCGCGATCGGACGACGCACGTGAGCCCACGTACGCGATCTAATCCGCGCCGTCGGATCTGGTCAAAGCGTTTTGTTTTAATCTCACGCGTTGATTTTCATTTAAACCGGCGTGCGATCTCGTGCGTCCACGTGGTACCCCTTCGCACGTTTTAATCCTGACCGTCCATCGTGACTTACGCGCCCCGCCTCGCCCTAGCGCGTCGGATCTGGATCCGATGGTCCAGATCGACCCGGCGCACGCGCACAGTGCGCGGGTTCACCGTGGGCCTGGCTCACCGTGGACCCGAGGAGTTTAAAAATTGAAAATGAATTTCAGAAATACCTTTAAACTTGTAAAATTCATATCTAATGCATTTGAACTCTAAAAATTACCATTCCAATTTCAGAAAATTCATAAAATTATTCTCTACATGTTTATGCAATAAAAACAGTAGGTTTACTTAGACATTTTCATGTTTATTCAAATAAATATTTAAATGCCTTTAGGATTAGAATATGAATTCAAATGTTTGAACTTTAGAAAAATTCATATTTATTCCTTTCTATTCATATACTGCAAGACACTAAATTACCATGAACTTTTCATTCAAAACTTATTAAGGAACTTAATATGGGACTATTCACATTTAAACATTTGTTTTCTAAAAAGGACAACTCTTCATTTTTAATCCCTTTAAAATTATTTATGAAATAAATTTCAGAACCTTAACAATGGAAATTATTTTACTTTTAATCAAAGCAACAGTGACTTGTGTGCTATTAATGTAATGTTATATTGTTTGATTGAATGTGCTCTTTTTATTTTGCTTCATAATATTAAAAAGACTACGACGTCGCCGAAGAGCCGGAATACTTCCCGGAAGTTCCTCCCTCCCCATTCGCTGAACAAGGCAAGTCACCAAACAAATCTTTTGAACATATTGAACCCATGTTGGAATTGACTATCGCTAAAACACATAGGTTATATATGCATTAGTCAAATGAACCCTTACATTATATTTATTTAGGATCCCCCGACCTTGATGTGCAACCCAAGCCATGCTATCTCGCCTAACCTCCTTGTCACCATATGATCAATGATATTAGCTAGTGTCCAATGTATTGACACGGCCGCTATAGGATAAAAACGAGTCGTAGCAAAATGGTTCTATTATATGATCCCCGTTACTTCTTATCCTTGGCAATTCTGTTGGTGATGAGTCATGGTTGTGAGTGTATGCATGGTGGGTTCCGGGTGCAAGCTAGGGCATTGGTCGGTAGCACCCGGGGCACTATAAGGACCGGTCTGAGGGATCCGTTGCAATACACTTACGTACTAACCACAAGTCTAGTGGGTAAGTCCTAACTAAGGTATGGGTTGTTCCAAACCGAGGCCACCATTTGGAGATGGGTCAAGTTGCACCTGCGGGTGACTTGTACCAATGTGGCGCAAAAGGGGGTGCGACGTTAGCCGGGATGCGGCCCGGCGCACCGGCGAAACCTAGAGCGGGTGGTTATCGCTTGGAACATCTCATATTGAGGTTTTGGCACGAGTTCCCGTGAAATGGGTCATCTCGTTTGGGATGAGTGCATGCCTTGTGGGTACAGTAGTACATCTCTGATCAGAGTCTTAAATCTTTTCGAAAAGCCGAGCCCACGGTCAAGGGCGGGCTTGCGTGACATCCCCCAGTTAGTTTATTTTGAATATGTATGTGCATGATGGATTGACATGTAAGGACTGTTGAGCGAGGTGGGGCTGACTGTACCCCTCGAGTTAGTTGATGTTGATGATGCTCATGTTTACTTTCCGCATGATTAAAATATGATTACATTAAATGCAATAACTGTAACTGCATTATTCTGCAATGTTAGCCATTATCCTTCCTTGTTTATTACCCGGCATTATTATTTGCATTTGTGGTGGCTTGTTGAGTACTTTTTGTACTCATACCCGTTGGACCCCACAGAGGATGCTTACTTTGAAGACGGTCTGGAGTAGCGACCCAGTCGAGAAGAAAGATCCTGAAGAAGATGTTCGTCATGCCGTTTTCTAATTATTTCACTTTGCTGTTTTTATTAAAACAATGATGTAATAAATATGGTCTGCGTACCATGAACAATGTCGTATGTACGATTGTCGCATGATGAACCTCTTGTATTATTGTCTTTCTTATGAAATTCAATAATGTCTCGATTTGTTAAATCGGGGCGCTACAAGATGGTATCAGAGCCGACTCGACTGTAGGAAGCCAAACAGACCCGCCTAGCCATTAGCCATAGGAAATTATTTCTCGAAAATCTACTTCATAAACTTTGTTCCTCTCCTCACTTTTATTCAACTTGCTGTTTTGTAGATGCCTGTCTACCAAGTCCACAGCTACTGCCGCCACTACGAGGGCTTCGTCCGGGAGCTCCGCATGATGCTCACCTTCCTCGGGTTCCTCTTCGAACCCGAATTCCAGGGAGTATATCCCGACGAGTTCGCTGGGCCTTGCGACGTCTCCCTCACCGTCCACGGCTCCGGAGAACACCTGCCGCCCTACACCACCGCACTTGGAGGCCCGACTTTCGACGTCGCGTGCCAACGAGTCGCCCTCCAGGCCCTCATGGAGCTGAGGATGATCTACGACGATCGTCTTCAGAACTCGTCCTTCCGGCTCGTGCCGAAGCGCACTCCCGGAGCCCACCGTAGCATCTACCTCGGAGTTCACTCCGTGCGTGATCCGGTCATGGCCCGGCAGTCGCGTCTTCTACAGGCCATGGACGATCTCCACACCGAGGCGGTGCTCGACGCCGACGAGCACCATGAGGCGGTTGAGTTCCTTCGTGAAGAGACGAAGAACTTGATCCAACAGAATGGCGAGTTGCAGCGCAAAATTATGCAGCTGCAGAAGGATATCGCGGAGATGGTTCCTCTTCTTCCAAGGAAGAAGAAGCCCATCTGTGAGCCCCTCCCTCGCCCCAAGAGGATCCCGCCACGACCCTCCCCCGCCAGGCCCTCTACCAGCGCCCCTCCTCCACGCCCCGGCCTCGTCTCCGACTCCATCATCGAGAATTTTCTCGAGCCCACCATCTCTCTGGAGCCGCGCACTCGTGGTTCCGAGAGCACGGAGACCGCCTCCGATGGCGAGTAGGCGTTAGGAGACGCAAATTTAAATAAAAATCATAATTTTGTATGTGGTGCCGTCTGCAACGAGTTGGGTTGTAGATGGAATAAGAGCTTGATGTAATGAACAATTTATACCACTTGATATATTTATGTGCTTGAATCTTATATGATATTTTTGGTTGTATTTTTGTTTCGTCATCTTTTGCTTTATCACTTTGTATATTCAGAAGATGGCCGATCACCAGAACACCGGTTCCAACAACGGAGCAGGAGGAAGCCGGGATGCGCCCGAGGGTGTTGTACCCAACTGGGGTGCAACGGGCCCACGTCAGTCTGGGTCGCCTTCCGCCAACCACCCCACCTTGGCGGAGATGATGGCGAACCAGAACCACCTGATCACCGCCCTCCTCACCCAAATGCAGAACCAACAGGCTCAGTTGGACCATCTGCAGAACGGGGAACCCGCCCCTCGTGCACCAGCACCCGCGCCCGCTCCGCAACTCTCCGAGTTCCTGCGCGTGCGCCCGCCCATCTTCTCGAGCACCACCAACCCGATGGAGGCCGGAGATTGGCTTCGCACCATCGGAAAGAAGCTCGACCTCCTCCCCTGCACCGACCGGGAGCGGGTGGCCTTCGCCACTCACCAACTCCAGGGTCCCGCCGCTGAATGGTGGGACAACTACCGTGAGTCCCAGCCAGAGGGCCACGTGGTGACTTGGGCGGAGTTCACCATCGCTTTTCGCGCCGCCCACATCCCCGCCGGTGTCATCGCGGTAAAACAGCAGGAGTTCCGCGACCTGCAACAAGGCAACAGGACCGTCATGGAGTACCTCCATGAGTTCAACCGCCTCGCCCGCTACGCACCGGAGGAAGTGCGCACTGACGCCCTCCGCCAAGCCAAGTTCCTCAGGGGACTTAAGGATGAGCTGTCCATCCAGCTCGTCGCCGCCGACTTCGCCGACTTCCAACGGCTGGTCAACAAAGCACTCATCCAAGAGACTGAGCAGAACAAGCTGGATGTAACACCCCAAATTTTCAAAACAATAAAAATATTATTAAATTCAATTTCTGGGAATTATTATTTCAGAAAATACTTTTAACTCCCTTTTATACCCTTTTGAACTACAACATAGAGTAGATGACCAAATTAGGAGGTGAAACTTTTTGTATATGATCCTAAGACCAAAATATAATTTTGGGAATTTTTATAAATTTTTATCAACCTTGGAAGTAGCCCTAATATTTTAATCTATTTTATGGAATTATTTTTATTCAGAAATGTATTAGAACAGTATTGGGCTCCCCTCCCTCCCTTCTCTCTCTCCCGGCCGGCCCAGCCCACTCCACCCGCGCCCCTCAGACTGACGACCCGGTCCCACCTGTCGGCGCCGAATCCCTTCCCTCGCGCGCGAACCCGACGCCTCGACCCCACCCGTCAGGCGCCACCCTCGCCCGCTCGCGCTCACTGGCTTGTGGCCCCCGCTCGTCAGAACCGTCTTCAACCCCACGCCGCCCCCACCCCCCCTAATCCCGCCGGCGAAGACTTCGCCTCGGATCCCCTCGCCGGTTCCCCCTTCCGTTAAACCGAGCCCGACATTAACTTCCCCGAGCCCCGCCGGTCATTTAAGCACGTTAATGCGCGCGTTTAAGCCCCTGGATCACTCTCACGCGCACGGTCGCGCCTTCGCCGGCGAGTTAAAGCCCTCCTCGGCTTTCCTTGCATGCGGTGCCCGTTAACCCTCGCCGATGCCACTATTTAAGCACCTGGCCTCCACCGCGTTCTACCCCCACGACAATTCACGGCGAGAACGAACAGAGCGCTCCCCTCTTCAGTTTTTAACACCTCGCCGCCGCTCCTACTCCAGTCGCCCCTCGCCGTCGCTAGCGACCTCCTCCGCCCTAGCCAACCCCACCGTCATCACCGCAAGGACGTCACCGACCCCGACCACCCCTCCGCCATCCTCGAGCCTCGCCGGAACACCGTCGTCGACAAGGACCCGAGACCACCTCACCGTCTACCTCGTCGCCGGCCACGCCCCGTCGTCCCCGAACCACCGCCGAGGTACCTTCGTGACCCCCTCGTTGCCCTCTTTCCATTTTAGGACCTAGCATCGACCGCCATCGATCGCCGTGGCTGCTGGCCCGCTCGCCGTCGTCGGAGAAGACGACCGGCACGGGTCGAGTACCCGTGCCGTGTCGGATTCGACCCACGCCGTGCGATCCAGATCTAACGGCCCGGATTTAATCCCTCATGCGATTTAATCGGCGCCGTCGGATCTGAGTGAAGCGGTACGGTGCGATCTCGTGCGTCCGTTAGTTTTAAAACCCCGCGTTTGATCTCGTGCGTCCACGTGGTACCCCTTCGAACGTTTTAATCCTGGCCGTCCGTAGTCACTTACGCGTCCCGCCTCGCCCTCGCGCGTCGGATCTGGATCCGACGGTCCAGATCGACCCGGCGCACGCGCACAGTGCGCGGGTTCACCGTGGGCCTGGCTCACCGTGGACCCGAGGGGTTTAAAGTTTGAAAATAAATTCCAGAAAATGCTTTTAAACTTGTAAAATTCATATCTAATGCATTTGAACTCTAAAAATTATCATTCCAATTTCAGAAAATTCATAAAATTATTCTCTACATATTTATGCAATAAAAACAGTAGGTTTACTTTGACATTTTCATGTTTATTTAAATAAGTATTCAAATGCCCTTAGGATTAAAATGCAAATTTAAATATTTAAACTTCATAAAATTTATATATTTGTTCCTTTCTGTTTAAACACTAGAACCACAGAGTTTTCTCTGAATCATTCATATTAAATTAATTAGAAAACTTAATGTGGTATTATTCACACTTAAAAACCCTTTTATGAAAAAAAATAATTCATTTCGATTCATTTTAAATTATTTGTGAAATAAATTTCAGAACCTTAACAACTGATTTTCTTTAAAATCAAACCAACTAAAACCCACATGCTTGTTGTGTGATTTTACGTTGTTTATATCGAATGTTGTATTTATTCTACTTTATTATTATTGAAAAGACTACGACGCCGTCGAGGAGCCGGAATACTTCCCGGAAGTCCCTCCCTCGCCTTTCGCTGAACAAGGCAAGTCACCAAACCATTCTTTTGAACATATTGAACCCATGTTTGAATTGACTATCGCTATAACACATAGGTTATATATGCATTAGTCAAATGAACCCTTACATTATATTTATTTAGGATCCCCCGACCTTGATGTGCAACCCAAGCCATGCTATCTCGCCTAACCTCCTTGTCACCATATGATCAATGATATTAACTAGTGTCCAATGTATTGACACGGCCGCTATAGGATAAAAATGAGTCGTAGTGAAATGGTTCTATTATATGATCCCTGTTACTTCTTATCCTTGGAAATTCTGTTGGTGATGAGTCATGGTTGTGAGTGTATGCATGGTGGGTTCCGGGTGCAAGCTAGGGCATTGGTCAGTCGCACCCGGGGCACTATAAGGACCGATCTGAGGGATCCGTTGCAATACACTTACGTACTAACCACAAGTCTAGTGGGTAAGTCCTAACTAAGGTATGGGTTGTTCCAAACCGAGGCCACCATTTGGAGATGGGTCAAGTTGCACCTGTGGGTGACTTGTACCAATGTGGCGCAAAAGGGGGTGTGACGTTAGCCGGGATGCGGCCCGGCGCGCCGGCGAAACCTAGAGCGGGTGGTTATCGCTTGGAACATCTCATATTGAGGTTTTGGCACGAGTTCCCGTGAAATGGGTCATCTCGTTGAGATGAGTGCGTGCCTTGTGGGTACAGTAGTACATCTCTGATCAGAGTCTTAAATCTTTTCGAAAAGCCAAGCCCACGGTCAAGGGCGGGTTGCGTGACATCCCCCAGTTAGTTTACTTTGAATATGTATGTGCATGATGGATTGACATGTAAGGACTATGGTGTGAGGAGGTAAAACGTACTCCTCGAGTTAGTTGATGTTGATGATGTTCATGTTTACTTTCCGCATTATTAAAATATGACTACACTAAATGCCATAACTGCAACTGCTTTATTCCGCATTGTTAGCCTTTATCCTTCCTTGTTTATTATCCTGCATTATTATTTGCATTTGCGGTGGCTTGTTGAGTACTTTTTGTACTCATACCCGTTGGACCCCACAGAGGATGCTTATCTTGAAGACGGTCTGGAGTAGCGACCCAGTCGAGAAGAAAGATCCTGAAGAAGACGTTCGTCATGCCGCTGTTTAAATTATCCTATTACTGTTTTTACTAAAACAATGTTGTAATAAATATGGTCTGCGTACCATGGATATTATCGTATGTACGTTGTCGCATGATGAACCTCTTGTATTATTGTTTTTCTATGGAAATTCAATAATGTCTCGATTTTGTTAAATCGGGGCGCTACACTGGACCTCAAGAAGAGGAAGATGATCGCCTTCAAGCATCAGCAGGCGAACTCTCAGAGGCCCCGCTTCGTCCCTCCGCCACCAGCGCCCGCCTACCATCCTCGGCCCGCCTTCAGGCCACCTCACGCCGCCGGTGGATCCAACGCCGGGCATCCTCGCCCCGCTCCACCAGCTCCGGCCGCTCAGTCGACACCAGCCGCCAAGGCCCCAATCTTGAGGGATCGCCAAGGAAGGCCGGTGGTCTGCTTCAACTGCCGCAAGGAAGGGCACTATGCACACCAGTGTCCTCACCCCAAGCCAGCTCAGGGCGCGGCACCCAACCAGGCGGTTCGTGCCCGCGTCAATCACATCAGCGCGGAAGAAGCTCAGGAGGCTCCTGAAGTCGTGCTCGGTACGTTTACTGTGAATTCCGTACCGGCCGTCATATTATTTGACTCTGGAGCAACCCACACCTTCATCTCGGAAAATTTTGTGAAAACAAACAAACTGGACGTGCTCCCTCTACCCATTGCCATGGTGATTGCCACCCCCGGCAATAGGACCTCAGCCCGCTTATACAGCCCTAAGGTTCAAATTGACATCCAAGGAGTACTGTTTCGGGCCGAGCCTGTCCTCATCCAATGCACCGGACTCGACCTTATACTAGGGATGGATTGGTTGATGAAGCACAAGGGAGTGATCGACTGTGCCAACAAGTCCGTCATGGTGACCCATCCTGAAGGCGTAACCGTCACCTTTCGGATGACCAGTCGCAAACCACTCGGAGCATCCCTTCGCTCAATAGCTCTTGAAGAGGTGCCTATAGTCAAGGAGTTTGCGGATGTTTTCCCTGAAGATCTACCTGGAATGCCTCCCAAGCGGGACATCGAATTCAGAATCGAACTTGTCCCCGGGACAACTCCAATCTCCAAGCGCCCGTACCGGATGGCCGCCAATGAGCTAGCCGAAGTCAAGAGCAATATCGAAGACCTAGAACAGAAAGGTTATATCCGACCGAGTACCTCACCCTGGGGTGCACCGGTTATCTTTGCCATGAAGAAGGACAAGACCAAGAGGATGTGCGTGGACTATAGAGCCCTGAACGACGTGACCATCAAGAACAAATACCCACTGCCTCGGATCGACGACCTGTTCGATCAGCTGAAAGGATCCTCGGTGTTTTCCAAGATCGACCTCAGGTCAGGTTATCACCAGTTGAGGATTAGGGAAGAAGACATACCCAAGACTGCCTTCACCTCCCGCTATGGACTCTACGAGTACACCGTGATGTCGTTCGGACTCACGAATGCCCCGGCCTTTTCATGAACATGATGAACAATGTATTCATGGAGTTCTTGGACAAGTTCATCGTGGTATTCATCGACGATATCCTCATATACTCCAAGACAAAGGAAGAACACGAGACTCACCTCCGTCTGACCCTCGGAAAGCTAAGGGAGCAGCAACTGTACGCCAAATACAGCAAATGCGAATTTTGGTCGTCTGAGGTGAAGTTCCTCGGCCATGTCATATCTGCCGGAGGAATAGCAGTGGACCCAACCACCGTCGAAGCGGTAACCAACTGGCTGCAGCCCACGACCGTGACCGAGATCCGGAGTTTTCTCGGGTTGGCCGGATACTACCGCCGGTTCATCGAGAATTTTTCCAAGATCGCCAAGCCTATGACCAGACTTCTGCAGAAGGAAGTGAAGTTTGAATGGACCCCCGACTGCGAAGAGAGCTTCCAGACCCTCAAGAAGAAGCTAGTATCAGCTCCAATTCTGACTCTGCCAGACATACGGAAAGACTTCCACGTCTACTATGATGCCTCTCGTCAAGGATTGGGATGCGTCTTAATGCAAGAAGGGAAAGTGATATCCTACGCCTCCCGGCAATTGAGACCGCACGAGCTGAACTACCCAACCCACGACCTGGAACTAGCAGCCGTGGTTCATGCCTTGAAGATATGGAGACATTACCTTGTGGGAAATCGGTGTGAGGTCTTCACCGACCACAAGAGCCTCAAGTACATATTCACCCAACCAGATCTGAATCTCAGGCAAAGGAGATGGTTGGAACTGATCAAGGATTATGACTTGGGCATCCATTATCACCCGGGCAAAGCGAACGTGGTGGCAGACGCCCTTAGCCGAAAAGGGTACTGCAATGCCATCATGATTCAAGACCAAGCTCCTTTACTTTATAAGGAGATGGAAAGGCTAAACCTAGGGATCACCTCTCGAGCGTACCTCGCTGCTTTGGAGTCTCGGCCTGTCTTAATAGACCAGATCCGAGAAAAGCAGAAGGAAGATCCGGACATCCTGGAGATCCAGCAGAACATGAGGAAGGGTAAAGCCCCCGGATTTTCCGAGGACGAGCATGGTACTATCTGGTTCGGAAACCGAGTATGCGTACCCAACCTACCTGAGTTGAAGACCCTCATCCTGCAAGAAGCCCATGATACTCTATACTCCATCCATCCCGGGAGTACAAAGATGTATCAAGACCTAAAGGAAAAATATTGGTGGGTCAGCATGAAGAGAGAAATAGCAGAGTATGTGGCCAAGTGCGACACATGCCGGCGAGTCAAGGCAGAGCATCAGAGGCCTGCCGGACTTCTTCAACCTCTCAAGGTCCCTGAATGGAAGTGGGAAGAGATAGGAATGGACTTCATCACGGGACTGCCCAGGACCCAAGCTGGCCATGATTCTATCTGGGTGATCGTCGACCGACTCACCAAGGTAGCTCACTTCATCCCGGTCAAGACAACGTACACCGTCTCCAAGTTGGCTGAGTTGTATATGACCCGGATCGTGTGCCTTCACGGAGTTCCTAAGAAGATTGTATCTGGTCGTGGGAGCCAGTTTACCTCCAAGTTTTGGAAGAACCTTCAAGAGGAACTCGGCACCTGGCTGAACTTTAGCACCGCCTATCATCCACAGACCGACGGTCAGACCGAAAGGGTCAACCAGATATTGGAGGATATGCTTAGAGCTTGTGCTCTAGACTTTGGCGGAATGTGGGACAAGAACTTACCATATGCGGAGTTCTCCTACAACAACAGCTATCAAGCCAGCCTGCAAATGTCCCCGTTCGAAGCACTCTATGGGCGTAAGTGCAGAACGCCGTTGCTCTGGGATCAAACCGGAGAGTCACAACTGTTTGGGACTGATCTATTAAGAGAAGCTGAAGAGAAGGTTAAGATCATAAGAGACCGATTGAAGGCAGCCCAATCCCGTCAGAAGAGCTATGCCGACAACCGTCGAAGAGACCTAGCCTTTGAGGAGGGCGATTATGTCTATCTCCGAGTCACTCCCCTCCGTGGCACTCAAAGGTTCAACATGAAAGGCAAGCTAGCACCCCGCTACGTCGGACCTTTCCAGATCCTCCGACGACAAGGAGAAGTGGCATATCAACTTGAACTGCCTCCATCCTTGGCAGGAGTTCACGATGTGTTCCACGTCTCTCAGCTGAAGAAGTGCCTCCGTGTACCCACCGAGCAAGCCGACCTTCAGCAGCTCAATGTCCAAGAAGACTTGACCTACATAGAAAGACCCATCAAGATCTTGGAAACCAAGGAAAGAGTAACCAGAAGTCGCGTTGTTCGCTTCTGCAAAGTCCAATGGAACAACCATCCCGCCGAAGAAGCCACTTGGGAAAAGGAAGACGAACTAAAAGCCCAATACCCCGAGTTATTCGAGTAGCGTTCCAATCTCGAGGACGAGATTCTTGTAAGGGGGATAGGTTTGTAACACCCCAAATTTTCAAAACAATAAAAATGTTATTAAATTCAATTTCTTGGAATTATTATTTCAGAAAATACTTTAAATACCTTTTTATACCCTTTTTAACTACAACATAGAGTAGATGGCCAAACCAGGAGCTAAAAATTTTTGTATAAACTCCCAAAGCCAAGAAATATTTTTGAGGATTTTTATAAATTTTTATCAACCTTGGAAGTAGCCCTAATATTTTAATCCAATTCTTGGAATTATTTTTATTCAGAAAAACTTTAAAACAGTAATGGGCTCCCCTCCCCTCTCTCTCTCCCGGCCGGCCCAACCCAATCCCACCCGCGCGCACCTTCTGACTAGTGGACCCCGCCCGTCAGTGACCTCTGCTCTGCACCCTCGCCCGGCCCCACCTGTCGGCACCCGCCGTTCCCCCTCGCGCCCGAGCCGGGCCCCACCCGTCAGTCGCCGTTCGCTCACCCGCGCTCACTGGCTTGTGGCCCCCGCTCGTCAGAACCGTCTTCAACCCCGCGCCAGCCCCCCCTTAACCCGCCGGCCAGAACTTCGCCTCGGATCCCCTCGCCGGCTCCCCCTCCCGTTAAACCGACGCCGGCCATTAACTCCCCGAGGCCCACCGCCCATTTAAACCCATAAAGGCACGCGTTTAAGCCCCCGGGAACGCAGCGCCGTGCATGGCCGCGCCCTCGCCGGCGACTTCAATCCCCCCTCGGCTTTCCTTGCATGTGAGCCCCCTCCGATGTCCTATTTAACCCCCCGGCCTACGCCGCGTCCAACCCCCACGCCCACTCACTTCGAGAACGAACAGAGCGCCCTCCCTTCGCCTTTGAGCGTTTTCCCCCTGCTTCGCCTCCGGCCGCCCCTCGCCGTCACCTCAGACCACCCCGGCCCGCGCCTCCGCCACCGTCGTGACCGCAAGGACGTCCCCTACCTCGGCCACGTCTCCGCTGGTCAAGGAGATCGCCGGAACACCGTCACCGTCGAGCACCCGAGGAGCCTTCCGCGTCTACCCTCGTCGCCGGCCACGCCCCGTCGTCCCCGGACCGCCGCCAAGGTACCATCGTGACCGCCGTAGCGTCCCCCTTCCATTTCTAGGCCTAGCTAGGACCGCCGTCGCTCGCCGTGGCCGCTGGCCCGCTCGCCGTCGTCGGAGAAGACGACCGGCAAGGGTCGAGTACCCGTGCCGTGTCGGATCTGATCCCGACCGTGCGATCGCGATCGGACGACGCACGTGAGCCCACGTACGCGATCTAATCCGCGCCGTCGGATCTGGTCAAAGCGTTACGTTTTAATCTCACGCGTTGATTTTCATTTAAACCGGCGTGCGATCTCGTGCGTCCACGTGGTACCCCTTCGCACGTTTTAATCCTGACCGTCCATCGTGACTTACGCGCCCCGCCTCGCCCTCGCGCGTCGGATCTGGATCCGACGGTCCAGATCGACCCGGCGCACGCGCACAGTGCGCGGGTTCACCGTGGGCCTGGCTCACCGTGGACCCGAGGAGTTTAAAAATTGAAAATGAATTTCAGAAATACCTTTAAACTTGTAAAATTCATATCTAATGCATTTGAACTCTAAAAATTACCATTCCAATTTCAGAAAATTCATAAAATTATTCTCTACATGTTTATGCAATAAAAACAGTAGGTTTACTTAGACATTTTCATGTTTATTCAAATAAATATTTAAATGCCTTTAGGATTAGAATAT
Source organism: Zizania palustris (assembly GCA_019279435.1). Taxonomy (NCBI): domain Eukaryota; kingdom Viridiplantae; phylum Streptophyta; class Magnoliopsida; order Poales; family Poaceae; genus Zizania; species Zizania palustris. The sequence continues at coordinate 55,693,145 of JAAALK010000080.1, forward strand.
GAATTCAAATGTTTGAACTTTAGAAAAATTCATATTTATTCCTTTCTATTCATATACTGCAAGACACTAAATTACCATGAACTTTTCATTCAAAACTTATTAAGGAACTTAATATGGGACTATTCACATTTAAACATTTGTTTTCTAAAAAGGACAACTCTTCATTTTTAATCCCTTTAAAATTATTTATGAAATAAATTTAGAACCTTAACAATGGAAATTATTTTACTTTTAATCAAAGCAACAGTGACTTGTGTGCTATTAATGTAATGTTATATTGTTTGATTGAATGTGCTCTTTTTATTTTGCTTCATAATATTAAAAAGACTACGACGTCGCCGAAGAGCCGGAATACTTCCCGGAAGTTCCTCCCTCCCCATTCGCTGAACAAGGCAAGTCACCAAACAAATCTTTTGAACATATTGAACCCATGTTGGAATTGACTATCGCTAAAACACATAGGTTATATATGCATTAGTCAAATGAACCCTTACATTATATTTATTTAGGATCCCCCGACCTTGATGTGCAACCCAAGCCATGCTATCTCGCCTAACCTCCTTGTCACCATATGATCAATGATATTAGCTAGTGTCCAATGTATTGACACGGCCGCTATAGGATAAAAACGAGTCGTAGCAAAATGGTTCTATTATATGATCCCCGTTACTTCTTATCCTTGGCAATTCTGTTGGTGATGAGTCATGGTTGTGAGTGTATGCATGGTGGGTTCCGGGTGCAAGCTAGGGCATTGGTCGGTAGCACCCGGGGCACTATAAGGACCGGTCTGAGGGATCCGTTGCAATACACTTACGTACTAACCACAAGTCTAGTGGGTAAGTCCTAACTAAGGTATGGGTTGTTCCAAACCGAGGCCACCATTTGGAGATGGGTCAAGTTGCACCTGCGGGTGACTTGTACCAATGTGGCGCAAAAGGGGGTGCGACGTTAGCCGGGATGCGGCCCGGCGCACCGGCGAAACCTAGAGCGGGTGGTTATCGCTTGGAACATCTCATATTGAGGTTTTGGCACGAGTTCCCGTGAAATGGGTCATCTCGTTTGGGATGAGTGCATGCCTTGTGGGTACAGTAGTACATCTCTGATCAGAGTCTTAAATCTTTTCGAAAAGCCGAGCCCACGGTCAAGGGCGGGTTGCGTGACATCCCCCAGTTAGTTTATTTTGAATATGTATGTGCATGATGGATTGACATGTAAGGACTGTTGAGCGAGGTGGGGCTGACTGTACCCCTCGAGTTAGTTGATGTTGATGATGCTCATGTTTACTTTCCGCATGATTAAAATATGATTACATTAAATGCAATAACTGTAACTGCATTATTCTGCAATGTTAGCCATTATCCTTCCTTGTTTATTACCCGGCATTATTATTTGCATTTGCGGTGGCTTGTTGAGTACTTTTTGTACTCATACCCGTTGGACCCCACAGAGGATGCTTACTTTGAAGACGGTCTGGAGTAGCGACCCAGTCGAGAAGAAAGATCCTGAAGAAGATGTTCGTCATGCCGTTTTCTAATTATTTCACTTTGCTGTTTTTATTAAAACAATGATGTAATAAATATGGTCTGCGTACCATGAACAATGTCGTATGTACGATTGTCGCATGATGAACCTCTTGTATTATTGTCTTTCTTATGAAATTCAATAATGTCTCGATTTGTTAAATCGGGGCGCTACAGAGCATTGCCGAAGCTTCTTGGTCATCCCTGCTTGGCGAAGCTCCGGAACGTTCTGCTGAGGTCCTTGGAGCTTCAGTAGATGCCCCCCCCCAGTAGATTGACTTTCGCTTGTTGATTCAGACGAAGTTGATCCTTGAGCAGGGAGAGGTTCTATATGTCTTTTACCCTTTCCAGGCCCTTGTTGAGCGACTTCCGGGTGCGGTTCCGAAGTTGTCAGAGGCCCTTGAATTGGATCTTCGCGACGCACTTCTTCCACGAAAGAGGGTTCTGCAAAAGCAAAGGTATTATACACTGTATAATGTTGCAGAAAAGAATAAGAAAATTATACGAAGTTTACCTTCGACATTTTGGTGGTGAGCTAGCATCGGACTGCTCGGAGGATCGAAGGTGAGGTCTTCGTTTGAATCAACAGTCAAAACTTCAACTGTCGGAGTATCTCTTTGAACATTTTTTCCTTCATCCAAGGCCGAAGTCGCAGTAACTTCGACTTCACCTTCAGTCGTAGGGGCTTCGATTTGCTCTTCCTCTTGAGCATCCGGAGTTCTCACTTCTTCAATGTTAGCCTGAGACTCCGGCATACCTGCAGTATCTTCAACATGAATATCTTTTTGAGCTGCATCCTCATCAATCAACCTCACTAATAGTTTACCTTCATCTTCTTTAGAACCGGAGGTTGAGGTTCTTGGGCTCGGAGGTGCAGGTTTTCTGGGCTTCCGAGCCACCTTCTTCACCGGAGTCTTTGCGGAGCTCAAAGCCCCAGCTTCGGCTTTCCTTTTCTTGGGTCCTTTCTCCGAAGGCACCCAATCCATCAGAGGGGGCGGAGTGATTCCCAACATTCCCCATACTCTGTTAAATCTCTCCCAACTTCCGACTAACTTGACTCTCCATTCTTTTTCGGTCGGAGTTGGAGCGCCCAAAATCTTCTCCGAAGCCCTTATGATTTGTTCCGAAGTAACAGGGGCTGAAGAAGCTAAAAAAATAAATAAATCAAGTTAGTCTTTCTTCGAAGTGAATATGCATAATACATGTTGTTTTCGAAGTTACCTGCAGGGCTCGAAGTCACGGTAATTTTTCGGAGACCGCCTTCCGAATCCTCTTCGAAGACGATAGGCCAGTTGGCCATCAGTGGAGAAATTTGTAACCCGAGGAACTCTTCGGCTAAGTCTCGCATACTCAATCTCCGGCTGATTCGCTGAAGTAGGTTGAGGCGGGCTTCGAGCTGACCTTGGCCGGGATGCACTAAGGCTTCTTTCCGGAATTGAATTTCTTTCAGAGGTCCGGCTAGAGGATTACTCGCCCCAACTTCGGCATAGAACCACCTCATAACCCAGTCAGTGTACCATCTTGCATTGATGGCCTTAGCAGGGAATTGCAGGGCATATTCGTCCCGGAGCCTAAAATTAATGCTTCCGAAGGATACCACTACTTTTTCACCTCCGGGGCCTACGAAGGTTTTAGGTTGGCATGAAGCCCTATGCAGTGCAGCGAAGATCTCTGCCCTCCCCTCACAGCCTTCGGCTCTCAATGCCCATTCGAAGATAGCCAGTCTAGCTACTGCATTCGGAGAGAATTGAGGGAGGGTGACATGGAATAGATCGAGTACCTCCGCCAGGAAGTCTACTGCAGGAAGGCCCAAGCCGGCTTCGAAGAAAGCTTCGAATACAACCACTTCTCCGGGCCTTGGTGACGGAATAAGCTCTTTTCCGGGCTTGCGAATCATCACTCCGGTACTGATCTTTCCTTCTACCGCAATTGCCAGCGATTCCCTCTTGCAGGTAGAAGATCCCAGTTGGAAAGACTGGTCCAGATACTTCGTTGATGGCGGGCAGAGACTTTGATCATCGACGTTTTGGGGATTTCTCCCTCCTGCCGCCATGGATGTTGCTGCAGATGCCGGAGGTGCCGCCGCCAACGCTACAGCCGCCTGCTGCCGAGCCAAGGCCGACGGAGCTCCAGATCCCTTGGTCTTCACCATTGCGGTCGCTGGATTGCTTTGGAGAAATGGAGGCTAGGGCTCAAAGAACTCAAAGGGCTCAAAAGGTGTTTGATTGCGAGAGAGTAGTGAAAAGGTAATCGGGTGAGTTCTAGGCTGTCTATTTATAGCCTAAATTTTACATTCTTACCGTTAGCTCATGTCGTTTCGCATTCCTGCCGTTACCTTTCTCCGAAATTAACGCTTTCTACAGTTTCCGTTAAGAACAGAAAACTAACGGCTATTTTCTCTAAGTCTAAAAGACTTTCGAACTTCCTGAGTCGGTTCTAAGATAGTTCGAAAAGTAGTTATCTTAAAACTGATTCGGAGCTTACATCTTCGTACATTTCGGAGACAAATTGAAATTTAATAACCCCTATGTCTGGTTATTTTTTCCTTCCGAATACTGCTCTCCTAACATTACAGGTTGAACGGAGAAGCGTATTCGAGGGGCTACTGTTGGGGGAAAATATTTCATCTTCGGGGTTATTGCCGCAACAGCATGACAGCAGATAGTGGATTCGAAGGTTTCCAGACGTCCATCTTCGAAGATACTCTGAGTCAAGCTCGAAGTACGAAGATAGGCATTAGTTCGAAGTACATCTTCGAACTAAGGTTCTGCGAGATCTTTGTTGCCAGCTAAGATGGAAGATTTATCTGTTATATCATTAGATTAGTCTTTTACCATTTTAGCCCTATCAAGGGTACCGAATAGTTTCCACTATGTCGGTTGTAATAGAGGGGTAAATAGGTCTTTTCCTTAATATTTGGGCCTATAAATACCCCCCGTTTCACCCTGTAATAGGGACCGAATACAAGTTATTCAATACACACATTCAAACTATTCTAAGTTGTTATCCTTTCGGAGGCTTAGAACAGTTCTCTTCGCAAACACTTCGTTTGTTAGTTTCTATTCTACAGAAACCTGTTAGCGTAATCTTTTACGCCAACAGTGGTCTTCTTCGCTTACCCCCGTGTCATAGAGAAGTAGCGACACATGCCTAGACACCACCACCTCAAAGAATCTGCCCTACGGTAGGCATCCTTGTGCTGGCTACGCATTGACGACCACATCGGGCATCCTAGAGGGGTGTCTAGAGAAGTCACACCGACTTCTCTAGATCATCCCATGCCCTACAGGGCTACATCGGGGATGACAGACCATCCTAGGGACCTTGACATAAGGTCGCCGCATGGGCTCGCCAAGCCCATATCGTGGTCAGAGAACCTCCATAAGATCGCCGCATGGGCTCACAGTCCCATCACCAGAATGACAAAGCAGCACAACTTCGGCTGGCTTGTGAAGACATTATCCTGGAGATTATATAGAAGAACAATCAAAACTTCAGCAACAATTGGCGTGAAAATGCACAAACGAGAAGTACTCATCCAAAGTCTGGGGGCTCTTGATAGCCCATCGAGAAGCCATCATGCCAAGTCATGGGAGGAATAACTCGCTCTGATGAAAGCTAAAGGAGAAGAGATGATTCATGCCAAAGTGTTGGAGAAACTGATGCCAAAGGGGCCTATTTATAAGCCAAAACAAGGAGTGATGAGGCGAATCGCCGGCCTCCCATTAAAGGCAGAATTCCATTGATGGTGCGCGAAGAATCGTTGTTAGTCTCCATAGCACGATGGTCAAAATCCCCTACCATGTAGGCACGGTCAAGATGACTTGTCGCATCACCTAAAGAGAAGGCATGGAGAGTGTGCCGCTTGACGTGCCTGACGCTTCGACGCCATTTAAAGCCTCATCAATATTTTCTCCACCAGACTACACATCACGATATTTACGGGATTTAATGTCCGCACTATTGCCATCGGCCACCCTGATAAGTCTATGATTTTTACTAGAATTTGACATGCAATTCAAATTCAAATATTATTCTCTTTTAAGTGTTTTTTGGATCAGTCGCGGTGTTCCCACTCTGTATCCATGATCCACTCTGGCTAAGTCATGGAAGGCCCCCTATTTCTGAATGCTTAACAAGCTCCTGGCCATTAAGCGTCATTTTTTGGGACAATTGCGGTCTTCCCACTGTGCATCCACGATCTGCTCTAGCTGAGCTACGGAAGACCCTTTCCCCGGATGCTTAATAAGTGTCCTCTTGATTGGCAAACTCTTTTGGGAAATCTCAATAATTCACTTTGTATCCATGATCCGCTCAAGCTAAGTTGAATTGATCGATTCTCAATTGAGTCACCTCTCCGACTAGTCCCTCGTGACATCTTATGAACTATACGGAACGCCGATAGCTCTAAGAAGCATGCATGTGGCTTATGTTTCCCTGCACTAGCAAGCCTATGCTATGTAATATAGTCAAAAGATCATGACCAGTCGGGACCCATGAAAAAAATATAAAGTGATGAAGCGACATTGCATCTAAAATGTTAATATCTTACAAATATGTCACAACATATTTTTGTTCACTCGGTAGGTGCAGGAGGATAAAATTTGATATCCAAAATCAAGGCTTCGGCAGTCTCCCTGACCTCATCGTGGATACGTTTAGCATCAGCCTCGTTGAAGTGCACCAGCCACCCTGCTTGGATGAAATCTAGTCGAGCAGTCAGATACAACGCCCGGACAATCCTGAGCGCGTGCACAGCTACCATTCTAATGAAATCTTGAGTCATCTGCCTTAGTCGATCATCAGCACCACTGCGAGCTTGGGTGCTCATCATCAACCATTCGGATTAGCGTCTCGGCACACGTCTGGTAAACATCCTAACACTTCTAGATGCTGGTCAGACACAGCTCCAAATCAGCAAATTGAGCACCCACCTGACGATGAAGCTCTATATGGAAAAACATAGTTTTCAGGCATACATCAACACAAGTTCGCTATAAATCAAGAAGCTCTCGCGAGGAATCCATACTTTTGTACTCACCGATCCACTTTTGAGCTGAAGATTCACACTCGGTGAATTGTTTCTTCGCCTTCTCCAACTCGGCCAAGGTAGCGTCCCTCTCGGCCACCGCCTCGTTAGCTGATCAGTGCATTTGATTGGCTGCCGTCTCAAGATGCTCCCCTTACACTGACAACTCTACAAAAGATAAAGACAATCAATGATCAAATCCCACCAGCAAGACACTGGAGTGTTGAAATTCACCGAAGGACTGAAGATCAAGCTACTCACGGAGAACGCGGTTCTCCCTCCCCAAATGCATCAGTTCGTCGTCCTTGGAGTCTAGCTGTTCTCCTAGCTAACTGGCCAAATCCTGCGCGGATACTCGGATCAGCACACATAACATGGTATGAGAGTATTTTGCAGGAAAACTCACCATCATCCCCTGGTCGTGATGCCGGAGCGCCTCCAAACGCTCGGCCATGCTCCCCGACTGTTGTCGGGTCAAAGGGCGAGAAGAGGGTGGCGGTGTACACCCATTTGTGGAGGTAGGAGTGGGCGACCCCTCCCTCATCCCTCAAATCCATGAACACCGACTTGTCACCCGATGGTGGCATTTCACCGTCCGGTGGTGCAACACCTTCATCCTCAGCGCTCGGGGGAGCTGGAGATTTTCAACCCTCAAATGGTCTCGGTGGCATCGGTCGCCTCGACCAAACTCGGCTCGCGTAGCGGCGATCCTTCAGTGTTGCTGAAGAAAAAATCTAAAGATGGTTATGAAGAGACACTTATGAAGATTAACTACCTCCTGATGTCCTCACCATGTCGTCTGTGAGCTAGGTCCCGCATCGGGAGCAAAACCGGTCCACGGATCCAAAGGAAGACATGGAGGTCATGAAGCTGAAGGTGGAGGTGGGGTAGTGTAGCGCCCTGATTTAACAAATCGAGACATTATTGAATTTCATAAGAAAAACAATAATACAAGAGGTTCATCATGCGACAATCGTACATACGATAATATCCATGGTACGCAGACCATATTTATTACATCAGAATTTTAATAAAAACGAAAATAAAGATAATTAAAATGCATGACGAACGCCTTCTTCAGGATCTTTGCTTGACTGGGTCACTACTCCAGACCGTCTTCATAGTAGGCATCCTCTGTGGTGTCCAATGGGTATTAGTACAAAAAGTACTCAACAAGCCACCGCAAATGCAATAATAATGCAAGGTAATAAACAAGGAAGGATAATGGCTAACAGTGCAGGAAAAGTACATTTTCAGTTGTTGCAATTAGTGTAGTCAAATTTAATCATGCGGAAATGTAAACATGAACAACAATAACATCTTCTAACTCGAGGAGTACGTTTTACCTCCTCGCACAACAGTCCTTACATGTCAAAACTTCATGCTCATACATATTCAAGATAATCTAACTGAGGGATGTCACGCAACCCGCCCTTGACCGTGGGCTCGGCTTTTCGAAAAGATTTTAGACTCTGATCAGAGATGTACTACTGTACCCACAAGGCACGCACTCATCCCAAACGAGATGACCCATACCACGGGAACTCGTGCCAAAACCTCAGCATGAAATGCTCCAAGCGATAACCACCCGCTCTAGGTTTCACCGGCGCGCCGGGCCGCATCCCGCCTAACGTCGCACCCCCTTTTGCGCCACGTCGGTACAAGCCACCCGCAGGTGCTGCTTGACCCATATCCAAATGGTGGCCTTGGTTTGGAACACTCCATACCTTAGTTAGGACTTACCCACTAGACTTGTGGTTAGTACGGAAGTGTATTGCAACGGATCCCACAGACCGGTCCTTATAGTGCCCCGGGTGCTACTGACCAATGCCCTAGCTTGCACCCGGAACCCACCATGCATTCACTCACAACCACAACTCATCACCGACAGAATTCCATAGATAAGAAACAATGGGGATCATATAGTAGAACCATGTTGCTACGACTCATTTTTATCCTATAGCGATCGTGTCAATACATTGGACACTAGCTAATAACATTAATCATATGGTGACAAGGAGGTTAGGCGAGATAGCATGGCTTGGGTTGCACATCAAGGTCGGGGGATCCTAAATAAATATATTGTAAGGGTTCCATTTGACTAATGCATGTATACCCTATGTGTTTTAGCAATAGTTTAATAAAACATGGGTTCAATATGCTCAAAGATTGGTTTGGTGACTTGCCTTGTTCAGCGAATGGGGAGGAAGGAACTTCTGGGTAATATTCCGGCTCCTCGGCGGCGTCGTAGTCTTTCCAATATAAATAAAGTAGAATAAAATAAATACAACATTCAATTTAAACAATATAAAATCACACAACAAGCACATGGGCTTAATTTGGTTTTAACTTGAAGAAAGTCAAGTTGTTTAAGTTTTTGAAATCTATTTTATAAATAATTAAAATTAACTAAAATGGGATATGGTCCTTTTTATAAGGGGTTTTTAATTGTGAATAATCTCACTTTAAGTTTTCTATTTGATTTAAAATAAATGGTTCAGAGAAAAATTAGAGGTTCCATCATATTAGCAGGAAATAATTAAATCTAAGCCTTACTGAAATTTAAATAATTGAATTTACATTTTTACCCTAAAGGTATTTGAATACCTATTTAAATAATCATAAAAAGTTCAAAGTAAACATACTGTTTTTATTGAACTAATGTGTAGAGAATAAAATTACAAAATTTCTGGAATTGAAATGACAATTTTTAGAGTTCAAATGCGCCAGATATGAATTTTTGAAGTTTAAAAGCATTTCTGGAATTTCAAGTAAACCAAAAACAGGCGTCGGTCCACGGTGAGCTGTGACCACCGTGCACCTGCGCACTGTGCGCGTGCGCCGGATCAAGATCCACCGTTGGATCGCGATCGGGCGGTCACGGGCGAGGCGGGGGAGTTAAAATGACATGGACGGCTGAGATTAAAATGTTGAACCGGTATGCGCTGGACGGCGGAGATTTAACGCGGGTTTTAAATATTAACGAACGCGTGAGATCGCACCGTGCCGCTTCACTCAGATCCGACAGTGTGGATTAAACCGCACAGATGATTTAATCGCTAGCGTTGGATCTGGATCGTACCGCCAAGATTGAATCCGACACAACATGTGTCGGGGGGGCAAAGTACCCTTCTTCCCCGACTTCGGCGACGTGACGGCGAGCGATTCCGGTGACGGCGAGGGCTATCCGGCCTAGCTAGGGCTAAAAACGTAAAGAGGGTACCGAGGGGAACAAGAGGGTACCCTTGCGGTGGTCCGAGGTCGACGGGGTGAGGCCGGCGACGAGAAGAGGCGGCGAAGGCTTTCGGTTCCTTGGCGGCGATGGCGATCCAGCGAGGTTCGGTGTCGATGGAGGGGTGGCCGAGATCGGGGTCATCCTTGCGGTCACGATGGTGGCGATGGCGTGGATGGAGGTGGTCTGAGGTGGTGGCGAGCGGTGGCCGGAGGTGAAACAGTGGAGGTGTGCTAAAAATCGAATTGCGGGTGCTCTGTTCGTCCTCACAGCGAATGGTCGTGGGGGTCGGACGCGGTGGAGGCTAGTGGGTTAAATAGGGGTACCGGCGGGGGCAGGGGGCGCAATCGGGGGAGACCGTGAGTAAACACCGGCGAGGCGGTTTCACCGCATGCAGGCGATAACGGGACGATGACGCGTGAATTCAATGGGGGAAACGGTCGGCGCGTCGCGGGGGTGTTAATGCCGGCAATAAATGGAGGGGAGGGGGCTGGCGACGAGCGAATCGCGGGGATTAAAGTCGGCCGGCGAAGTTTGGGGGCGGTGGCGGGAGGTGGACGACGAGTCCGACAGGTGGGGTCCACTGGCCAGCGGGCGCGAGCGCACGAGCGAGGCGGCTGACGCGTGGGGTCGGGCTCGGGCGCGAGAGAGGGGTGGCACCGACAGGTTGGGCCAGGGTGCCGGGCGCGCGCGCGAGGGGGAGAGGGGCTCGCTGACGGGTGGGGTCGGGCTGTCAGACGGAGGCGGGCGAGGGTGACGGGCTGGGCCGGCCGGGAGAGAGAGAAAGGGAGGAGGGAGGCCCGTTACTGTTTCAAAACATTTCTAAATAAAAATAATTCCAGGAAATAGATTAAAATCTTAGGGCCACTTCCAAGCTTGGTAAAAATTTATAAAAATTCTCAAAAATATATTTTGGTCTTAGGATCATACATAAAAAGTTTCAGCTCCTGGTTTGGCCATTTACTCTATGTTGTAGTACAAAATGGTAAAGGAGGGTATTAAAGGTATTTCCAAAATAATAAATTCCAGGAAATTGAATTAAATAATATTTTTATTCCTTTGAAAATTTGGGGTGTTACAGGTAGACACGGAAGAATATGACACCATGGCCCCGACTGCCGTGGGCATCCGCTCGGAAGTCTCCAAGTCGGCACCCACCTCTTTGACGAAGGACGAAGGGACCTTAAGAGGTCCCTACGTCAACCCCTTGGCCGCCACCTCCTGGGCTGAGCTCCGGGTCAACCGACGGTCGAGCGAGGATTCCGCTGACTTCTTCTCCAGAGTGTCCTTGCCCTTCCTCTTCCTACTAGACACGTCGTCCTCTGGCCTGGTGTCCTTCTACCCGACTGGGCGGGGGTGCTCCGGTAGTGGAGGCAAAGAGATGAAGGCGGTCGGACCCTACACATCCTGGGTTCAAAAAACTCGAAGACCATCTACAAACTTCATCGAACACCAATGGAAAAGGGGAAATATCATTACCTCCGACCATGGAAACTTGAGTCGGGAGACAACCCATGCCGCTTCGGACTTCGATCTTTCTACTAAAGACGCTCCAAGCCCTCGCCTCCACCTCCGTCCCAGTCAAGTCTTCACTCGACTCCTTGGTCAGATCATTAGGGCCTGAGTACTCATACCCGGGGTGAAGCTACTGCTTTAGTGGCATGACTCGGCGAAGCAAGAAGTTTACCACCACATGGAGGCCCATAACATTGTTCTCCTGAAGATGCTAGACCAGAGCCACCAGCTCATCGACCTACCCCTATTCCTCAGTCGAGCACCGGTAGGTCCAAGTGAGCGCCATCTTCGGCACTCGATCAATCTCAGGAGATATGGATGGCTCATGGTTGGCCATATAAAACCAACATGAGTGTCATCCCTTATTTGAAGAAGGGAGTGACACAAAGATATACTCGGTCACTTTCCAATCACGAAGATGGAGCCCACACCCTCCGATCACCTAGCGCCCAAGAGAACGCAAGCAGAAGAAATGACAAAAAAGATTAAAGTGGGGGTCAATCCCCAAGAATGCCTCGCACATTTCGACGAAGATGGCAAGATGAAGGATGGAGTTGGGATTCACATTGCAAAGAGAGATGTCATAGTGATGAAGAACTCCGCGAAGAAAGGTATGCATGGGCAACCCGAATCCACGAGAAAAGAAAGAGTCAAAGACCATGATCTCGTAGGTATCGGGGGAAGGGAATGCCTCGCCGTCGGCCGCTTGCCACGAAGATATAACCTTCAGTGGGATCACCCCACAGCTCTCCAACGCATTCACTGCATCCTCCCCCGTGGTAGATGGCATAACTGTAACGTCCTGATTTTCATTAGGTGTTAAAAATAAAATAAATTAATAAATAAATGAATATTAAATGTAAATCATAAATAAGAGAGCTAAAATATGGGCCTAAAAATTTCATTTAAAAATAAATCGTAGCTGGAGTATTTTCCTAAAAATTCTCCTAGCATTAAATTGCGTTCCAAAAATTTTCCGAAAAATTTTGGCGCAAAGAAATTAAATATAATCAATATCATTTCATCGTAAAACTCTAACACTAATTAATAAAATATATTTCAATATGAATGTTGTGTGAATACAATATATGATAAATCATTTATATTAAAATAATATGAAACCAAATAAAAATTCGGCTAGAAAATTTTTTTAGTAAATTTCTTTGGCCTCAAATCAATTTAGGTTTTTTTAAGGATTTTACAAATAGAATAGTAATCCATCATATTTCAATGAATAACTTTAATTAAAAAAAGTAATTAAATCACTCTCTTTCCAATATAATTTGAATCATCATTTCCGACTATCTATATCTTTTTCAATCAAAAATCCGGAGGAATCAACATTCTATTTTTCGGTCACGAAATTAAAACCCTATTTTAACTGCGTATTTAAATTCCATTAAAAATAACTTTAAAAATTATTTTTATATTCCTAAAAATGAATTAAAAACTTTGGTTTGGTGTTCATGTTTGGAATTTATGATTTCGACGTGAATATAAAATTTATTGATTTTCCAAACCGTCGTTTATTCGTTAAAATATCCGCACATTATTTCCTTAAAATCCAAGATTTCTAAATTTATTTTAAATTTCAAACTTTCCAAAAAAAATTTATTTTTTCTTAAAAATCCAATTTTGAATATTCAAAAAAATATTTTCCTATTATTTTTTCCTCCTTTCCTTTTCTTTTCTATCCTTTTTCTATTTCCTCCTTTTCCCTTTCCCCTTCTTTCTCTTTCCTTCCCTCTCCCTTCTTTTTTCCTGGCTGAGTGCATGCGCACAGCTAGTTTCTTCTTCTCTTCTCTTTCCTTTTTTTCTCTTTCCCTCTTCTCTTTCTTCCTTTCCTTTTTTCTTCTCTTTTTCCTTTCTTTTCTCTTTCCTTCTCTCTCCCTTCCCTTTCTTTCCTGACCACACCCTCCTCCTTCCTTCTTCTCCTTCTATTTCGTTTCTTCCTCTTTCCTTTATTCTTCCCCTCTTTCCTTCTACACATGCTTTTCCATCTAATGTCCGTAGCTTCTATTTATCCAGGCGCCTCCTCCCTCTATAAAAGTCATACCCTCTCCCCTCTTCTCCTCCACAAGCCCACACCTCTCCCACTTTCTCCATCGCAGCCCCTCTCCTCTTCCCTGCTGCCTTCGCCGAGCGCCCTCGCCATGCCGTGGCCATGTCCCTCTTCGCCGGTTCGGTGAGGACCCTCTCCTTCCTCTACATTTTTTTGAAATTATATCATATTAATATATTTCGATTTCAATATATTAAGAGATTATTTAATATTCCTTATTACCTCGTCTAGGATATCCTTTATGTCATGCTTTGATTACGATATATATAATATATATAATAGATTATTTTTGTATTGTCACTTAATACTTGATAATCTATTTAATCTAATTTATTCATTAGTTTCACTGGATCATTTATCATCAAGTTAATAATATCTATCTCGATTTGTTAAGTCAAAATCTCATTTTAACTACGTATTTAAATTCCGATAAAAATCCCTTTAAAATTATTTTTATATTGTGAATTTCTGAAATAAATTAAAAGAGATAAATAAATAAATACGCTGATAAATAATTCAAGATTTGATTTCAGCAATTTATTTTAAGTTCCTAAAGGAGAAATAAAATTTTTGGAATTTTTATAAATTGATTTTAGATAGGAGGAAATAAAATTAAAAATAACTAAACTGTGTTTGAACAATAAAATGGTTGAAATAGTGAAGAATTAAAAATCTCAAGAAATAATTCAAATTTCGGTTTGGAAAATTTACAATAAATTCTCCATGTCAATAATATACCCTAGGATTTTTCTCTGAATTTTTAGGAACTTTAAATCTACACTAATAATTAAAATACGGTTTCAGGAATTAATAAAAGTAAGGAATACGTTAATATTACTTAATTACTTCCTTAATCAATTCCCTGATTAGTCGGGCTGCAGACCACGCTATGCACGTGGGCCCCTCCACGCCTAAGCCATGTCGCTCGGGGAGTGCGTGGACCCCACGTCCACTGTGGCGTCCTTGCTCCTGACCGAGCCGCGGCGCCTGCGCGTGGTCAGCACCGTGGGCCCGCCCCTGTCGTTGTCGTGTGACGCACGCCACGCGTGGGACCCGCCGGGCCCGCCTGTCAGTCTATCTTACACCCACAGAACGCTTTTACGGTTCAAAAATAATTCCAGAATTCATTTTAAACTTCAAAAATTAATATCTACTTCAATTTAACTCCAAATTTGACCATTCAAATTTTGGAAAATTTATCTTTTAATTCTCTTCACATTTGTACCATAAAAAATAGGTTTATTTTGAGCATTTTATTTTTATTTAATAGGGGATTTAAAAACACTTTAGGGTAAATTCTTATTTCATTTTAGAAAATTCATAACTCTGTAAAAATTTAACTTAACAACTTAGATAATAATTTCAGAATATTAATGACTTTATTTCCATTGTTTTAATCCAACCAAAGCCTATATGTTTGTATTGTGATTTTGGATTGTTTAAATTGAATATTATGTTTATCTTTCGTAATGAGAAGATGATGACGCCGTCGAAGAGCCAGAGTTTTACCCCGAGGTTCCACCATCTCTATTTTCTGATCAAGGCAAGTCACAAACCTCAAGTTGATCATATTTGAGCCTAGTTTTTCATAACTACCGCTATAACTCATAGGAATTAAATATTGCATTAGTCAAATCTCAAGCCCTAAATTATATTTATTAGATCTCCGTCCTTGTGTGTAAACCCAAGCCATGCTTATTTAGCCTAAAGTACTTGTCACTTTTAAATAATATATTAGCTAGTGTCCAATGTACCGACACAACTGCTATATGATAAAAAAACGAGTCGTAGATAGTTGGATTCTACTATATGATTTCCCCGTTATTCTCATCTCTCGATTCTGTTGGATTTGGCTATGTTATAAGTATGGTGGGTTCCGGGTGCAAACTAGGGCATTGGTTGGTCGCACCCGAGGCACTATAAGGACTAGTCTGTGGGATCTGTTGCAAAGCACTTTCGTACTAACCACAAGTCTAATGGGTAAGTCCTAACTGGAGGGATGGATTGTACCAACTTGAAGCACCATAGTGGAGGGGGCAAGGGGCAACCTACGGGTGACTTGTACCGACGAGGCTCAAGGGGGGTATGGTGTTGGCCCGACGCGTCGGGGCACCATATGAAACCTATAAGAGGGTGTTATCGAAATGGTGTGTTCCATGCTAAAGGTTTTTGCACGAGTTCCCGTGGTATGGGTCATCTCGTACACTTTGGTGTGCGTAGATGAGTGTGTGCCTTGTGGGTACAGTAGTACACCTCTCATCAGAGTATAATCTTTTTGAAAAGTCGTGCCCACGATCAAGGGTGGGTTGTGTGACTTCTCGCAGTTAGTTTACTTTTGTTTGAATGATCGTGTGATTCATGGCATGTAAGGACTGTTGAGCGGGGGCGGGCTGACTGTACCCCTTGAGATAGAAGATGATGCATTACACATGTTTAATTTTCTATACTAATAACATCCTTACATTAAATGCTTTACAAATATGCTTTTCCGCCAAAGTAGCCACTACCTTCCTTGCTATTACTCTGCATTATACTTGCATCCGGTGGCTTGCTAAGTACGATTGTACTCACCCCCGTTGACTTACACCACCATAGGGCGTCTACTACGAGGAGGATGATGGTCTGGAGTAGCGATCCAGTCAAGGAGCGAGACTGGAAGAAGGCGTTCATCTAGAGGATTTATTTTCCTAGTTTCTCTTTTATTTAACTCTTTTGTAATAATATGGTCTACGAACCATCTTTGATTGGCGTATTGTACGCAGTCATGTGATGAACGTCTTGTATTTATTGACTTTCTATGGAAATTCAATAAAGTCCCAATTTTATTAAATCTGGGCGTTACAGGAACTCCTCCGCACAATCAACTGGCTTCTGGGAAGCACCTGCCGCCATTAGAGCCTTTGATACAATCACCAAAGCTTTCAAATTAAACAAACGCTAGGCTTTGCAGTAGCAGACCGCATAGTTGTAGTGTCGAGAACCTTTGCGAGGCTCTAGGGTATCGAATAAAGAAGAAAGCACGAAGATTCGGTACTAAATCAAGGTACGCTGGAAAAGTTATTTAAAACATTTGATCCCCCAACAGCGGTTCAGAGTCCTAAAGCATTGCGGTTGCCAAGCAAGCAACCCAAAGATCAATTTTTCCATCAATCACGTCGGCGCAGTTCCTAGAACTAATAGAATATTTTGAACCACACTCTAAAAAGATGAAGCAAAAAGTAGTAAACTAACAACACCAACTGCCATCTCCTCGTATGACTACCCCTACCAGTGAAGGGTATGCAAGGTTTCTTTATTCACCGGTACCAAATGAAAGTCCCAAAGAAATATTTTGAGGCTAAAGCTTATTCCCTGAAGAAACTTCAGCCTCAGGGGGCTTCACTCGGTAGGTGCACCTGGGCAGTGCACCAATCAAAATGTAAATGTATCAACAACAAGACTGCTTGGAGCTCTTTCCACTTTCTCTGAGTAAGTCGCACGCCGAAAAGAGCTCGGGGGCTTCTATCGGGATATAATCCAGGGTACCCTATTGAGTGGTTTAGTTCCGACTATAGGGTCGCCGACTGGTATGAAGACTGGCTTGTGAGGAACAACCCAATCACCTGACTCATCACTTGGGAAAAGATTCGCCTAAGTGGTGGAACTCCAACGGTCAGCCCTAGATGATCAAACCGACGGTTACCCTCATCAAGACTCCCTTAACCATCGTAGTTATTCTTGCCGATAAAAGGCTATTATGTGGTTGTTTCCGCAACCATTAGTATGATGATTAAACACTTGTAACCCCCCTACTCATCCTTCTCATATAAAAGGATCAGGGGGAGGCCCAAGATAGACACGTGAAAAACAATTATAGCTATAGTGACACGCGCACACAGCGTAATCATACACACATAGGAGTAGGGCTATTATCCTCAGGAGGCCCGAACCTGTCTAAAAATCCTCTCGTTTCCACCCTCTTACTCTCTTTTTGCCTTGCGAATTGAGGTAACCATTGGTCCATAGTCACGACTCCCCCCTTTAACTACACAAATCGTACTACGGGCACCCCCCGTAAGCTCTTGTTGTTCTCACCCCATGACAATTAGTTAAACCAAAAGGCATAACTAAACATTCGTACAAACCAAATTTAGTTTTGAATGTAGTTTTCCATTCATCTCTTTATTTCATCCTAATTTGATGGTAAACACTTCTCAAGTCAATTTTCGTAAATATTATGGAACCACTTAATTCATCAAGCATATCATCTAGTCGTGGAATAAGATGACGATAGCGAATAGTGATATTGTTTATAGCTCTACAAAATACACACATCATCCAAGAACCATCTTTTTTGGCACTAATATCACAGGTATAGCACAAGGTCTTATGCTTTCATGAACAAAACTGTTGGGGGAAAATACTTTATCCTCATGATCCTCCAAGATTCCAAGCAAATTAGTCATGCAATCAAGATAAATGAAAGTATGATCTCGAAGCTCAAGACTTGCCTCCGGATTAAAGGGTTCAAAGCCGAAGGGTCCGTCCAGGCTCCAGTCCGAAGAGACCCTCCGAAAGGCTTCCTCTCCGAAGTGGAAAACAGCTAGAACAATGGGACGTCTACCTCATCAGCATCCTTCGAACATGTTTTACCATATTAACCCTATAAGGGATATCGAAATAGTATCCACTATGTCAGTTGTAATTGAGGGGTAAAAAGGTCTTTTCTCTAGAGAGTTTTACCTATAAATACGCCCCTTCTCACCCTGTAAGAGGCATCGAATATTCTGATATTCAATACATACTCTGAACTATTATGAGCTATTATCATTTTCAGAGGCTTAAGATAGTTCGCATTCACAAACACTTCGTTTGTCAGTTCTTGGTTTTATAGAACCTATTAGCGTAATTCGTTACTCCAACAGTTGGCGCCATCCGTGGGGAACCTAGTACTAAAAGCTAGTTCTCTACCACTGCCTGTACTTCGAAGCACATTTGTAGAGGGAGTTTTGGAGTCCCAGGATTCTGCGCACCCTTCGGAAAGGGGCTTCAAGTATAGTTCGAAGGCCTTTTTTCACCTTCCACCACCGTTCGAAGCTTTTGGTCTTCAGACCCTGTTTAGCTTCGTGAGTCATGCCTCCCAAGCAGAGTTTAGCCGTTGGTCCCCTCCAAAGGTCCCCTTGGACCTTCGGTGCAGGACTATCAGACGTTCCCCAAACCCCTGAAGTAGTCAATAGGCCTCGGGCAACCGGAGCTCCTCGGGCAGCCCCGTCTGTGCTCCAAACTAACTATCTTGGTTCACGAGACCCAGAGGATCCCTTTGGAGGAAGTGAAGACCTCCCTGAAGATGTGGCCGCTCAGATGACCCGGCTTCAGGTGGAGGTGGAAAGATGGAGGCAGGAGGCCGCGGATAGGCTTCGCCCTCAAGCCAACCCTTTGCTTCGGAGATGCATCAAGACGATGGCCTTGATAATTATCCTGAAGCCCCTCAAGTCCAAGAGAATGCTAAGAATGCCTCCTTCGACGATGAATCTCCGCTACATCCAAACTTGCAGATGGTGCGGTATGGTGGTCGGTTAGGGAGTGTAACCCCTAGAATGAGATCAATTTGATGTTCAATTCAACGAATGGGAGGTAGTCCAGCTGGTGTTTCTTCTAGAAAAACATCTTTATAGTCTTGTAAAAGTTGAGACACAACACTAGGAAGAGAGGTGATATTGTTAAGTGAAATTAGAATGTCTTTGCACACAAGTAAAAAGAGAACTTGATCTGGGTTATTCTTCACTTCTCTTAGCTCAGATTTTGTGGCTAGCATAACTAAATGCTCTCCCTCTCCTTTCTTTTTATCTCTCAAATTTGGCTTATGGCACTCAATTTATTTTGCTCTTATCCTCCTTTACATGTTGGACTAATTTCATATTTCTTTTGTAAGTGCTCAACCATGATTTGTTGAGGCGTCATAGGCTTGAGTACAATTTTTTTTCCCTTTTAAATCTAGTGTATACTAGTTTGTTCTCCCACAATGCTGAGTATTTCCATCATATCGCCAAGGTCTCCCAAGTAGCATGTGACACACTGACATCGGTGCCACATCACACACCATTGTGTCAATATATTCACCAATTTTAAATGGAACCTTTACTTTATATCCAATCTTAATATCTCTTGAATTATTCATCCATTGGACATGATATGGATGAGGGTGTCATTGTAGCTTCAAACCAAGATTGTCAACCATCTCGTGATTAGCATGATTATGACAGCTCCCACCATCAATGATCACCTTAACTACTTTATCTTGCACTCTAGCTCGGGTTTGAAAAAGATTACGTCGTTGTCCATTTTAAGTTTCCTTCTCTTGAACACTCAAAATTTGAGTCACCACAAGAGAAGCACCTTGCTCAAATTAATGGCTAGCATGTTCCTCATCTTTATAGGCTTCATTTTCACATTCTTTCTTAACTCCCTCTTCACTAGCTAATTCATATTCTCTATTGTCCTTCACAATAATCCCTCGATTATTTGGACAATTCCTTCTTACATGCCCACGTCCTCCACACTTGAAGCATTGAATTCCACTACTCTTCGTGGTAGAACCCACTGAAGTAGTTGTGGATGCAGATGGTTTAGAGCTCATGCTTGGGGCAGCATTTTTTCCCTTAACATCCTGCACATTAGAACATACATCTCCACTTGAGTTTTTCGTTGATGAGGGTGCAGCATTGAACCTCGAGATTGATTTTCCTCCTCCTGCCATAGTCCTCATGCCATATGACAAGGGCTTATTGTTCTTAGCATCTTGCTACAATTGTTATTCAGCTTTGGTTGCTTGATGTACCAAATCAATAAGATGATGGTATGGCTAAAACTCAACAATGTGTTGTATATTGCGATGTAATCCAGCCATGAAACATGCAATAGTTTGCTCTTGTTGGCGTAAAAGATTACGCTAACAGGTTTCTGTAGAAAAGAAACTAACAAACGAAGTGTTTGTGAAGCAAACTGTTCTAAGTCTCCGAAAGGATAATAACTTAGAATAGTTCGAAAGTGTATATTGAATAACTTGTATTCGGTCCTTATTACAGGATGAAATGGGGGGTATTTATAGGCCCAGACATTAAGGAAAAGACCTATTTACCCCTCTATTACAACCGTCATAGTGGAAACTATTCGGTTCCCTTAATAGGGCTAAAATGGTAAAAGACTAATCTAATGAGAAAAAAGATAAGTCTTCCATCTTAGCTGGCAGAAAAGATCTTGGAGGGCTTTGGTTCGAAGATGTACTTCGAACCAATGCCTATCTTCGTACTTCGAACTTGACTCCAGGTATCTTCGAAGATGATCTTTGGGGAATCTTCGAACCAGCTGACTGCCTTTATGTTGCTTCGGCAATAACCCCGAAGATGAGATATTTTCCTCCAATAGTAGCCCCTCGAATACGCTTCTCCGTTTGACCTGTAACGTTAGGAGAGCAGTATACGGAAGGAAAAGATAACCAAACATAAGGGTTATTGGTTTTTATTTTATCTCCGAAATACACGAAGATATGAACTTCGAATCAATCTTAAGGTAATTACTTTTCGAACTATCTTAGAACTGACTCAAGAAGTTCGAAAGCCTTTTAGACTTAGAGAAAATAGCTGTTAAGTTTCTGTTTCCAACGGAAACTGTAGCAGGCGTTAATTTCGTAAAAGAAGTAAAGGCAGGAATGCGAAACGACATGGATTAACGGTAAGAAAGTGAAGTCTAGGCTATAAATAGAGGGCCTAGAAGTTACCCGGTTGTAGGATCGATGTACCGACTAGAGGGGGGTGAATAGGCGGTTTTTAAAACTAATTCGATTTCAGTTAAACAGAGATTAAGGACCTAAAACAATGATAGCAAATAGCTAGAGCAAACAGTGCAACCTAAGGTGAAATGTAAATTACTCTAGAAAAGTAAGATTGCACAATTTAACTTGCTCAAAATAACAGGGACAAGAGACAACCGAATTTTATCCCGAGGTTCAGAAATTTGCCAATTTCCTACGTCCTCGTTGAGGCGAGTTTCACTTGACCGCTCTCTTCACCAAGCCTCGGATTTCTCAAAGAGAAATTAGCTTGAAGATGAGCCGGCACCGGAAGTGCAACTCTCGGGCCTCGATCACTAGTGGTAGCTCTTCTCCACTCCGGATAGGCGAGCTCCAACCTTCACAACCTCCCGGGTCTCCTCCACAACCTTCTAGGAGAGATCACGGGTTTCTTCTCCAAGCCGTCTAGGAGATGGCAATCTCCAAGAGTAACAAGCTGCAATCAAAGCTAGGAGAAGAGGATCAAGTGCCAAAATGCCAATGCAATGCAATTCACTCAATCACTTGATCAACTCTTTTTCTTCCCAACCTCACTAGTGCTCAAATTAGTGCTCAATGGTGGGAGAGACTCTCTTGTGCTCAAGTATGCTCAAATGAATGCCAAAAGTCTAGCAAAGGAGCTGTAGCAAGGGTTTATATAGCCACACACCCAAAAACTAGCCGTTACACAAGTTAGGTGGCTTTCTGCGCAATGTCGGTCTGACCGCCCATCTTGGGCCGGTCTGACCGACCTCAACTGCAACGGCTAGAAAACTAGCCGTTTACTGATGTGACAGGACGCCTCGGTCTGACCGGCCATGCTGGCCCGGTCGGACCGGCCCTACCCGGTCTGACCGGCCATCGGCTCGGTCGGACCGATATGCCCCGCGGCTCTGT